>CAJVRC010000866.1:1689231-1774859 GCA_911456345.1 Penicillium egyptiacum | reverse complement strand
CGGGGCCCCCCCCCCCCCCCCCCCCGGCCTACTACAGTGCGAGAAATAGCGAATCTTCTTAAAAAGCACGGAACTACCCCGGTTATTTCGGTCGGCCAAAATTGGGTTACGAACTTTATAAATCGGCGTCCTCTCCTCTCCTCTCGATTCTCGAAACGGTATAATTACGAGCGTGCTAAATGTGAGGATCCGAAAATCATTACCGAGTGGTTTAATGTGGTTAAAAACACTGTCCTATAATGTAGGATCGACCCCGATAACGTTTATAACTTTGATAAGACCGGCTTCACGACAGGTTTACCGGTAACTATAAAGGTTACAATAAGGAGTGAATACTATCGTCGGCGAGCACTTTTATAACCTAGAAATCGCGAGTGGGTGACCGCGATTAAGTGTACGAACGCTTCCGGTTAGGCCCTCCCTCCGTGGGTGATTTTTAAAGGTAAAATCTTAATTGAATCCTGGTTCGACGGCCTTCCTCTCGATTGGCGATTTGAGGTTATTCCTTCGACTTCTTCACTTACGAAGGGGGGTTATCGGCTTCTAGTACTTGATGGTCACGGAAGTTATTTAACCGAGAAATGCGACGAAATCTAGAGAAAACAAAATTATACTAATCTATATGCCTCCGCACTCCTCTCACCTTTTATGACCTCTCGATATCGGCTGTTTTACGGTGTTAAAACGATCTTACGGTCGGCGTGGTTGAATTTAAAATGCGGAACGGGATAAATCATATTGATAAACTTGATTTCCTCGAAGTATACCCCCTTACACGAATAGAAGCCTTTAGATCTGGGACTATTAAAAGTAGTTCAGATCTGCTGGTTTAGTCCCTTTTTCACCGGAGAGAGTGATTTCGAAGCTTGTTATCTGGCTTACCTACCGCCCCTCTGAGCGGGGTAGCGATTGGGAGCCAAAAACGCCTTCGAACTACGTGCAATTATAAAAGCAAGCTTCGTCAATTAAAGCATTGCTTCGTATAAGATCAAGAAGCCCTCCGAGCCCGCTGAACTGCACGATAAACCAGTTTTTAAAAGCCTGCCAAATCACTATGCAATCGGCGGCTTTGCTTGAGAAAGAAGTGAGCGATTTACGCGCCGAAAATGAGAAGAAAAATGCAAAAGCGAGCTAGATCTAGGAAGCAGATACTAGCTACAGAATGCCTATCAGTTGCGGAAGCACCTGCATTAATTATGCAGCCGGTGGAAGCAATAGAAGCACCTATACCCCCCCAGCGAAGAAGGCCTTCGCCACCTTTGGCAACCAAGAACTAGGGCTTGACGGACGTGCGGGCTATGTAAAAACCAGGGCCATAGGAGAGATGCATGTTCAGATAGATGATGATTTCAGTTTATCTAATTTAATGGCGTTTTGGTTGAGATAAATGCATTTAAATTTAGTAGGTTGGGTGTCCGGCTCGCTTGTGAAATACTTTAGCTACATAGTCAATTTTATTACTGCTCATAACACTGCACTCCTTTCTTTTCTTCGTCTTTTTCCTACTCTTTTTCCCTTTATTATTTTCGAACGGATTGTCCTGGCTTCTGCCCCATGACGAGATGGAAATATGAATACAGTCGCAGATCCTTTTGCTGCAGTTCCTCCTGCACCCGACCAAGCAGGGCATCCGTGTCTTCCTTTGACCAGCCCAGTGTCTTGGTGAACAGACGCAGCATATATCCCTCCAGCGCGCACTGCATCTGGAACATATAGAAACTCCCAATGTCTTTCAGCTTGGGGTTGTCACTCCACTCGCCAAACAGGACCTGGTCGCAGATGCTCAAAGTCAGCTTCTCAGGCCACAATCCACAGGATGGATTGTCTTTTGAATCTTTTTCCTTTCAGGATCACCTTGAATATCTGTTCATCGACTTGCACAAAGCCAGCTGAGTGCATCAGCCCCTTCTGCTCGGCTGCCACGTTGACTCTCTTGCCAAACTTGGCCGCTGCCTCGTCCATCGAGGGTGCGTTATCAGTAAAGAAGTGTCAGTCGTTCTCCCATACTTCCAACCACCCGCCCGGGAGAAGATGCCGGTACGTATTGGCGTAGAACCCGTCGTAGTCGGCAATCACTTCGCCTAGCGACTGCGCATGGATTAGATGAAACGCTGTCTTGCGGTAAACGGCCAATCGCCTTCGAGGTCGTGGTGTTCGAAACACTGGAGATCTGGAGATATGTGGGTCGGGTCCATGCCCGTCAGGCGCGGGCCAGGGTGATGCCGGTCGAGCACCATGAACGTCCAGGAGCCGCTGCGGGCGGCCGAATTCGACCATTTTGTGGTTTTTCTTGACCGGACCTAGGGGAGCAACAAAGGTTCTGCCGTCTAGAAGACGGTGCCAGATAGTGTTGATGATCCCGTGTGCTGTGGTGGCCTTTGTGTCGTCTGGAAAGGGGAATTCGGCCTTCAAGCCGTAGTAGCGGCGTCCATTTTCGTATGAGTGGTTATTGTGTGCACTCAGTCAGTTGCGTTCAATTTTTCTTTTCTTCTATCTTCTCTGCCTCTATTTATTATTGTTGTTGTGGTTATTTTATTATTGATTCCTTTTTCGTACATTAAGGCATCAATACCCGGACTATCTATCCACCCGGCTGTGAGTATACTCGTCCTCTGATTGGCTGTCACTTTATCGGCCATAAAAGTCCCCAGAATAATTTTGTGGAAGAGCTTGAGGCAAGGCTGTTCCATCGCCAGCATGCATTCCTATATTCGCCCAGGCCAGTACGTGGCTATCCGGCTCCAGTCGGATCAGTTAAGGCTCATCCAGATCATTCCCGATACGTAAGTACTATCTGCTCTATGCGGGGAATATTCCATCGCAAGAACTAACGTTGGCCAAGAATCGTCAATTTGGGTAGATTTGGTAGCTTTACCGCCAATCAGATTATTGGACGACCATTCTATTTTACGTTTGAAATCCTCGATGCGTGCGACGACGCTGGCCACCAGCTTCGGGTCGTGTCAGCAACCGAGTTGCATGCGGAGACCCTCCTCGCTGGGGAGGGAGATGGGGAGGGAGACGACGTGGAAACTGGCGAGAATGGAATACCGATGCGAACAAATCGTGAAATCATCGACGAGAACTCTTCCCAGAAATTGACTTTGGAGGAAATCGAAGAATTGAAGAGAGAGGCCGGTGGCGCGGGAAAAGACATTGTCGCAAAGCTCTTGGAATCGCACAGCGCAATAGATCAGAAGACCGCATTTTCTCTCGCCAAATACACGCTGCGGAAACGCAAGAAGTATCTGAAGCGGTTTACTGTCCTCCCACTGGACGTTGGCCTTCTCGCCAATTACTTGATCGAAGAACGGGATGCGCAAAAGGCCATGGAGCTACGGGATGAACACATCGGTCTCATCGGGTGCTGGGGTAATGTACATCACAGCGGAAACGTTGAGGTGGGTGAGGGGATGAAGCCGCATGGACGCTATGCCATCGTCGACGAGACTGGCGGACTTGTTGTTGCCGCGATGGCTGAGCGCATGGGAATTCTATATCCGCACGATGCCGATGAAGACCCAGTAGAAGAGCAAGATGCTTCAGCCCACAATGCCGCAGAATCCCAACATACCAATAGCCCCCCAAAGCCCCGGCGCATACGTCCGCAGCCAATGTCCGCTACTACCAACACCATCACCGTTATCCACCCATACTCACAACCGAACTTGTCACTCTTGAAATTCTTTGGCTATGACACCAATAACCCGGATGAATCCCACCCACTCCACACCCGTCTCAAATCAATTTCCTGGATGCAGTTGGCTGACCCCAATTCCGATCCGCTCTACGCCAACGAACCACCCATCATACCCGCAGAGGAATTGGCTGAACTTAAACAAAGCAAGCGCACTGCATATTACCACAAGCGCAATCGATGGGCGCGAGTTAAAGCAGTTGTAGATGAGGCCCGGGACGGTAACTTTGACGGTCTGATCGTGTCCACCTTGCTAGAGCCAGCAAGCGTCCTAAGGACAATGGTCCCGCTCCTTGCGGGATCAGCCCCGGTTGTCGTATATTCTCCGACTGTCGAGTCTTTGGTTGAATTGACAGACATGTACTCCACTGCTCGGAGAACCGCATTTATCAACAAAAAGCGAGAATTGGAGTCGCAGAGCTCCGAAGGAGAGGCCGTCGATTTGTCCTCACTTCATGAAGAATTCGTGGTCGATCCGACAATTCTGCTTCCACCTACCTTGCAGACGTCGCGTGTGCGCCCTTGGCAAGTCCTACCCGGTCGAACCCACCCCCTCATGACTGGACGTGGTGGTGCAGAGGGATATCTCTTCCATGGTATTCGCGTGCTCCCCACCGCACAGAATATCCAGGCTGCTGGCAACGTTCGCAAGAGACGGAAAGTGGAAACGGCATCTACCCCGGTCAGTGATCGGGACGTGGAGATGACGTCCTAGGTTTCACGAATGAATGCCCTAAATGCCCTCAAAATAGATCGAATAGCATTTCAATGTACAATTACAACGACATCTTATTTTTCGTGTGATCTGACTTACTCTAGCTGCCACCCGTTATTTGGACATATTGAACATCGAGTTAGCCCTGGAGGGCTAGTGTGGGGACGAGTTTGACTTCCAGATATGGAAGTAGACACACCCAAGCCTCTCTGGTAGTTACGCAAAGTGCTCAGTGTGGTTTTGAATCAAGTATCAAATTCATTCACGCGCTGAATTTCATCAAACAATATACAGCGACGCTCGTCATCTAGAGACTCTTTCCCATGAACTTTCTCTTCGTGAAACTCAGCCAAAACTAAAATTGGTCAATACTTGGGATCTATCAAACGTGCAGTCTTTGCTTCCTCTTACCTTTGATGGCCCGACTCCACCGGGGTATAATCTAGCGTGTAGGCGGATGGCGATCTCCTGTCGCACCTGCGAGATGAACCTAGAGTTGCAAGAGCCGGTTAGCTAAAATTGATCTGCAACGTATAGCAACGAGAATCTCACTGGCGAAGAGTCTCAGCATCCTGGCGGTCACGCGGGGGCTCAAAGGCCTGGTTAAGCGGGAACGACACATCACCGGGAATAGCAAAGTTGTCGAGGGCGGCGTTGGTCAGGGCCTGGAAATACGATTGTCAACGATAGTTCTGCTATATCCGCGCTTTTGACACAGAGTATCAAAATTTACCTTCTCCGCATCACGGGCATTCATAGTTGGCTTGACCTTTCCTAGGCAGTCGCTAATAAACAGAGTTCCATAAATGAGCATGCGGTCCGCGGGGCCGTTGATCTCAAAGTTGCGGAACAAGACATTGGCACGGAAAAGTGATAGGATTTCATCGACGCAATCATATGATTCACTTTCTGGCGACACATCAATGTCATCGGTGGTGGGAAGCGGGGGCAATGTGTATGCGGGGCCGCGAGTACGGGTTCGGAGGGGAAGAATAGGGAAATTTCCTAATGCAAGACATTCAACGGTCAATTTGGCCTCCCTGAAATGTTCGATTCATAGCTCAGGAACTCCTGCGCTAGGCTTGATAGGAGTCCTACCTATCACGGGGACATCGCGGTCCTCCAGGAAGATGGAATGGTATGCCTGCATTGAGGGTTAATAACAGACTTCGGACGCACATGAAGGTATTAAAACCTACAGGCATTTTGAATGCGTTAAATAATCAAATTGGTAGGAAGTTCAATCCAAGAGACCGGGGGAACAGGTTGACCCGTTGGAGGTAGGCAGTTGAGGGATGTCATCTGTGGAGTCACCCAAAGCTCCATGATTTTCCGCCCCGAGCCTCTTTACGCGCTCCACGCGTCAGACCATTGGGAACTTTTTCGCGGTTTACCTGCTCTTCTTGACTTTGGCTGTTGATATTGATTATTTATCTCTACTAAACAGACATTCGCCATGTCAGATTACGATGAAATGGACGTGGATGCGCCCAAGGACGTGCAATTTAGCTCCGACAACGCCAGTGGGAAAAAGAGAAATGTCGCTGACCTGCCAGTCGAAGCTCAAGATAATCTGCCGTGGTGAGTTTGGGAATTGTAACGATTATTGTTCTATCACTAACAAGCTTGTCAGGGTCGAGAAATACCGACCAAGCAGCCTAGATGACGTCTCCGGCCATCAAGACATTCTCGCGACTATCAACCGGTTTGTGGAGACAAATGTAACAAATGCCTATGATTATGGATGTACGATACCCTCGGACTAAAATTCTCATACAGCGACTGCCCCATCTCCTCCTCTACGGACCTCCAGGAACCGGAAAGACCTCTACCATCCTAGCCCTGGCACGGCGGATCTACGGTACCAAAAACATGCGACAGATGGTGTTGGAGCTGAATGCAAGTGATGATCGTGGTATTGATGTTGTTCGAGAACAAATCAAGACCTTTGCAAGTTCGTGCCTTGGGAGTCTCGAGTTGAACTACAAGCTTACCGTGGACACCAACAGGCACCAAACAGATCTTCAACATGGCCCCTCAAGGCGCTGCCGGCTCCCCTCTGGCAGGTTTCAAGCTTATCATTCTGGATGAAGCCGATGCGATGACTTCGACCGCGCAAATGGCCCTCCGCCGTATCATGGAGCGCTACACGGCCAATACCCGATTCTGCGTCATTGCCAACTACACACATAAGCTGTCCCCGGCACTCCTGTCTCGGTGTACCAGGTTCCGGTTTAGTCCATTGAAGGAAGTTGATATTCGGAATTTGGTCGACCAAGTGATTGAGAATGAGGGTGTCAGGATACAGCCGGATGCGGTTGATAGTCTAGTGACCCTGAGCAAAGGTGATATGCGACGAGCCCTAAACGTGCTTCAGGCATGCTTTGCCAGTAGTAAGTTCATGTCCTTCCTCCTTGCTCACATCCAGCCCAATTGACCAACGTTATCTTTTTTAGGTATCCCGCTGCCGATGAGAGACGCCCCTAAAGCCCCTCGTCCCCAGCCCGAGACTATTACCAATGCGACTATTTATGACTGCATTGCTGCCCCACACCCATCCGATATTCAAGAGATCATGACCACCATCCTCTCCACCAGCGATGTCACTTCCTGTCTGAACACCGTGCAAACCCTCAAGACCACCAAGGGTCTAGCTTTGGCCGACATCCTCTCCGCACTAGCAGACCAACTCCAACAACTCGAAGTCCCCGCTCAAACACGTATCACATGGCTCGAGGGACTGGCCGAGATTGAATGGCGACTTGCAGGGGGCGGTTCAGAAGCTATTCAGACTGGAGGGCTCGTCGGCGTAGTGAGAAATGGATGTGAGTTAATGGGCGACAAGGGTGTTACGGTGGCATAAGGACAAGCGATATGATCCAAATATTCTCTGGTTTTTCTTTCATGTCATATAAAATGTAGCAAAATCTGGGTTGGAGTCTGGAGGCGAAAAGGAACAAAGAATATCTTATTTTCGAAGACATAACCGAAAAGTATAGTGAACAATTTTATTATCTCTGTTATAGGCATTATCATTTTCCATTTAATTGTCAATCCATTAATCTACCTACATGTGTATATCCATGGATGTATGTATGAGGTAGACCTCCGCCTATCCGCTATCCTCCGCTATCGCAGCTCTCCGGCTGACCGCGGAGATGTTTTCAATTAGCTAATTTGTTCATTTCGAACTGACTGGAACTTGGCATTGACCAATTGACTTGAATCGTATTCTTTCCACTAAACTATTCTCAGACTACACTTATCAGTTTCCCCCGCTCCCAAGCTAACAACCTTAAAGGTTTGAAGGATCGGAAGAGTCAATGGGTCTTGCCCGCAACAGCTTAACTTTGACATAAGACTACATAAAGGTTGTACTCCCGGGGATTTTGTTGCTTCTTGAGATTTTTTCTCTGTTTTCTTCCTTATTTCACCATGCGGTACTCTATCCAATCTGGTATCTTGCTGGCTGCATCTTTGTCTCCTGTTGTTGATGCCGAGCGTGTGTTGGGTGCGTATATCTTTGCCCGCCATGGAGATCGCACGCCAAAGGTGTTTGGCAGCACCGAACTGACCGACCTGGGCTACCGGGAGGTCTTTGATTCTGGGTCTTTCTACAACAAGCGGTACATCTCGTCGGACTCTTCCAAGCAGATCGAGGGCATTAGTGCCGATGTTGTCAACCCAAAGCAGATCAGTGCCTCTGCTCCCTCGGACGCCGTACTGCAGAAGTCCGCCACTGGCTTCCTACAGGGCGTGTACCCCCCTGTGGGGAAAGTGGCTTCCCAGACCCTGGGCAATGGAGCCTCGGTCGAGGCACCATTGAACGGCTACCAGCTCATTCAGCTGGTACCTGCCACTACAAGCAAGAACGCTGAGGATACCACCTGGCTGCAGGGCTCCAGTGGATGCCAGAAGGCAACCCTGAGCAGCAACAACTACTTTAACTCCGAAATGTACACCTCGTTGCTATCCTCAACCAAGGAGTTCTACCAATCGCTTTCACCCATGCTAGACAGCACATTTGCCTTGTCTGACATGACCTTCAAGAACGCCTATACCATCTTCGACTACTTGAACGTCGGCAAAATCCATAACTCTACCAGTCAATTCCCTCACAAGTCAGACCTGACCGACGAGGTATACCACCAGCTGATTGCTCTAGCTGGAAGCCTTGAATTCAATCTGGCTTACAACTCCTCCGACAAAGTGCGCGCCATCGACGGTGCCGTCTTGGCAGGCGAAATCTTGGCTGGACTCAACGAGACCATCGCTACCAAGGGCCAGTCCAAGCTGAACATCGGATTCGGCTCTTATGGCACGATGTTCTCTCTCTTCGGTCTGTTGCAGATGCCTGCTGCATCGGTCAACTTCACTGGAATCCCGGACTACGCCTCGTCAATGGTGTTCGAACTGGTGACTAACGCCAGCGGCACCGACTTCCCAACTGACACGTCCGATCTCAGCGTGCGTTTCATGTTCCACAATGGTACTATCGCGGGCTCATCTGAGCCTACTGCATACCGACTGTACGGGTACGACCAGTCAAACGAGCTGATCTCCTGGAACGACTTTTACTCGAAGACCAAAGAGGTCGCTGTTACTTCCGATGACGAGTGGTGTGCCATGTGCGGCAACACAGACGGCAAGTGCGCTAGTTCGGACAGCACCAGCGGCGATGCCAGCTCTGCTAGCACCTCTGGCACTAATGGCTCGGGAATGTCACTCGCTGTGGCAGGTGTCGTTGGTGCTATGGTTACCCTCGCAGTGATTCTTGGTCTGCAGGCTATCTTCTTCCTGCTTGGTGGATTCCGCATTGCAAAGCGGAACAAGACTAGCGCTGAAATGATGAGCTCTGACATTGTGGAGGATAAAAAGGTTTAGATTCTTGGGTTTTCCAATCGGATCAGACGAATGGGGGAGGTCCGAAGTCTATGACTCGCTTGATAGGATTTGCAATGCGTAATGAATCTATGAAAATGCAATAACGATTTGAATCTGATTTTGAACTATACAACATGAAATTCAACATGACATCTGCGAGGCTTAATCAAAGCATGCAGGTTTCGTGCCATCTCATTCACTTTGTTTCCATTTGCAGGCTAGATCCCTGCTCAAGCCAATGAGCATAATAATAGTTTCAACAACATCTCTTCGTCCAACCTTGGAAGTGACCATCCCGCAGATTCACCGCCTTAAGTCAACAACTTGAAGCTCGCCAACTGTTCTCTCTTCTCTTCTCTTCTCAACAGAATGCCTCGCCAACAGATCAATCTAGAACCCTGCCGGGATGAGATCATTGCTTTGTACCACAATGGTATCAGTAGCGACTCTATCAGCCGCACCCTCGAAAGTTGTCATAATATCCAAGTCAAGGAGCGAACTATCCAGTCCCGCCTTCGCAAGTGGGGCATCCGCAAGCGACACCAGACGACGACAGGCGATGAGGCTTTGCATGCGCGCATTAAGATGCTTTTCATAAAGGATAGGCTGACCGATAAGGCCATGCTCAACATGTTGCAGAAAGAAGGTTACGGTATCTCCGAACGCACTTTGCGCCGCCTGCGGTTTAAGTTAGGACTCCATGCCAGGGCTTCGGAGCAGGAGCAGCACCAGGAACAGGGCCAGATGCAGGAGCAGATGATTGTTCCGAAGCCTCCGGCAGAGGGACAACCGGGGTGAATCTGACTTGCTGGAACTGAAGCTTGAGCTTCTGCTGGGTTCCCATCAAGCAATAGCGTATGGGCGACAAATCGTGGCGATTATCAGTAATCTCACCCTACGCGACAACACTGGACTACTCCCCATGCGACTCACCTGCGGCTGTACATGTCTCTATCTTTATCACACTCCGGCAGTGATGATCTCAAGACTCCATTTTCCCTGGATCGATATGTGCTTCCAAGGTGGCCTCTCGATGGCTGACTCGAACCTCAATTTTGCAACCGACGAAACTTTTGTCAATGCCCCATCTTCCTCACAAAATAAGCTCTCGCACTGGTGATCCGGTGAGCCGGGTAGTGGATCTTCCTTGAATCATTCGACCACCTACCAGCATCCACTGCCACCAAACATCATGCCTGATCAAAATCATCATCATGTGCTCGAGATACTCACCAGAAGGTCTCTTGGCTCCCGCTGCTATTGACCATTCCCGAATGCGACAGATTCCATCCTACCTTATGTTGCCTGGCTCGTCACATGTCTCATTCCGACACTGCGTAAATATCCAAATGTGCCATGTAGTGTTGAATTCAAACGAAATGGATGTCATTCATTTCTCAGTTAAGTTTATCTCGAACAAGATGTCCTTGGACACCAAGTAAATAAGGGCTAGAATCACGTCACGTGCCATGACGTTCCTTCGAGCTTTTGATCGGAGAAACCAATCCATTGAATCGTAACACTCGAGAGGGGTGTCCATATCCCCAAAAACACTCCAAGTCCTCGTCCAACTCTTCTTGTGGCACGCGCCGTAAGCCGGTAGCTTACTTGCCCATCATGTCCACCCAATACGCCAGCGAGCCCAATCCCACTGCGTCGGCGACGCTCAACACGACGGTGGGCCCTATCCAGATCGCGCTCTTCGCAAACCAGGCACCTCTCACCTGCAAAAATTTCCTCCAGCACTGCAAGGACAACTACTATGCCGACACAATCTTCCACCGGGTGGCCCCCGACTTTGTGATCCAGGGTGGTGATCCCACCGGCACTGGTTCCGGCGGAACTTCTATCTATGAATATCCGGAATTCGAATTCGACCCAGAAGCTCGGGACCCGAACGAGCGAGTCGTCCTACGTGATGAGCTACACAGTCGGTTACGCTTCAATCGACGTGGCTTGCTGGGAATGGCCAAGAGCGAGGACGGGACATACGGCAGTCAATTTTTCATCACGCTAGCGAACACAGAGCGTGAGTTGAATGGACAATGTACAATTTTTGGAAGACTGGAAGGGGACAGCATCTACAATGTGTTGAAAATCGCAGACGCAGAGCGCATTGCGGGCACCGAGCGTCCTGTTTATCCGATCAAGGTGACATCCTGCGAGGTTGGAGAACTGGGGCCATTGGAGGGCAAGTTAAAGGACAGAAAGACAGTCTCAACTGCCGGGAAGGCGGAGAAGGGCGCACCCAAGAAAAAGAAGAAGGCGCCTAAAGGCGGGAAGACGCTTCTGAGCTTTGGAGACGAAGGAGACGAAGAAATGCCCATGCGCCCAGCGAAGCCGAAATTCAACACTAATTTGGTCGTGGATGTGCCAGGTGCAAAGGCCGAAATATCAAAAACCAAACCTGGAGCAGAAGCCCTATCACAGCCGCGCAAACGACCCCGGTCGCCATCTCTAGATCGATCGCCGTCTACAGAGCGTAAAAAGCGCCCAAAGACACCAGAGCCAGAAGCACAATTGCCCCTGCCTCACCCTGAGTCGCCTACCCGGTCTCCGACTCCGGAAGCCGCGCCCGCAAAGGAGTCCAGGCTGTCGCGGACAAACGCTCAGATTGCCGCTCTGATGGCATCAATGCGCCGCGACGTCGACGTCGGTCCAAAGGACACAGGCCGAAAGAAATCTGCCCTCGAAGCCATGATCCCCGAGACCTCAATCCGAGGACGGAAACGGCCACCTCCAGGGACTGCAAATGGCTCCAGTCGCAACGGGACAGGGCCTAGTAGCGCCGCTGAGCGAGAAGCATTGCAACTCTTCAACGCCTTCAAAGCCAAGCTCGAAGGAGCTAAGCCCGAGCCAACTGCCACATCATCACATAGCAAAAGTCACAAAGACACCGAAAATCAAAAGGAAGACGAAGAAGACGAAGAGGCCCAACTCTGCGATCTGCACTTCATTGCAAACTGCCAATCCTGCCAGGTATGGGACAATCCCAAGGCAGAGGCGGACGATACCGAAGAGCAAGATGGAGGTTGGCTCTCGCACGAACTCCGCTTTGGGAAAGATACCCTAGGCAAGGACTTAAACTGGAAGCGCGAGCACGGGGGTGATGCAGACTCACTTATGGTGATTGATCCCCGTGAGCGAGAGAAGGAGGTAGTAGGACGAAAGCGGGGATTACAGCGTGATAGGGAGCGCGAGCGTAAACGGGAGCGAGTGGGCGACTTGGAATGGGATAAAGGGCGCTAAATTGTTCTTATTATTTAATGTCAGCTCTTTCCATCCTAGCCTATCAATTTTCCGCCCCCGCATATAAACCAGATTCTAACTCGTCGGATGTTCCTAGCCAGGCGCTATGCCCTGTAGAGATAACCTTGGAAGCGACAGCGTGTTACAAATGTCATGTCCGGAGGGTCCTACCATTGGTTATTATGTTCGCCTCGTTCTTTTGTGCCAGTCTCATTACTTCCCGTATCCAATGATTGCTGAAAGCAACACACCATAATGACGGAGTACGTGGGAGTTCCAATCTGGGAAGGTGCCTGGCCGGGCCAGAAAGATATAAATCTCATCTCCAGTCTATCTTTTGGTCTCATTGTCTAAATTCAGTGACCTTTTCCCCAAAAGCTGGCACGAGCCTGAAATCATGACTGATCGAAAGAAATTTCTGCATTCAAAAGATTTCGAAGAGGGTAAGGTGCCCTCAAAATGCCTACCATACCGAAGCTGCCTTTGGCGCTAAGTATTCAAAAACAAAGGCCTTCTAGCACTCGATAGTGCAATTGGTCACGACGACTGGCTTATTGCATTCGCGCCAATCTGACTGATCAGTGCACGCGGGTTCCTTGCGGTGTCGTATCTCAAGAATCGCGAGAGCACAGGCGATGTCGATTATCTGATCTATCGCTCTTAGATCGTATAGAGCCAACCTGTATTGGTGATGATATTGTGCCGAGCAAAATTAGGGCCTTTGCCGTTCTTCGAGCACCAGATTCCCCTCGGCACCCAGCGAGTCTGGTGGCACTAAGAGTCTCAATAGATCTTTATCCGTAGGCGCCACACTTTTCGTCCATTCCGGCAGTTCTTCCGGGTAAAGGAGGCAACAGGTCTCCATCCTCCTCACGGTAGACGTGTTCCCGATTTCTCCTCAGACCGAGGCTCAACTTCCAGTTAACTGCCTCATGTAATTCTTCTACGATAGAAGCGATCATTGCATAACGAAGCGGATCAGAGTCTATCGGGTCTGGTATATCTCCAAGCTTCCAGCTTTGCTGGAAAAAGAAATACTCCGTTTCATAGCCTATCAGCTCGTAACGATCCGCGAGGTGGAGCTCGTAGAGCCAGTAAATAGACCGTAGGGGCGTGTCCCGCATTGCCCAGATTGGAATATAACGAAGGTTGTGTATAGCATGCCGGTCCCATTTCGTTCGTCCTCAATCAATTCGCGAAGAGAAAATTGTTCTGGGATGGGGAAGTACCAGGACGGATAGGGAATGAACAAGCGAAGGAGTGTCAGTAGGGATACTTGTGTTCGTGTTTTGAGGCGAATGAGACTACCACGTAGCCGGAGAGGTGAGCTCCAGCAGCGAAGCCATCTTCGAAAGCGGACCCAGAGAGACAACTTTGGTCTAGGGCGACGTGGAGGCATTGGCAAGTTAATTTAAAGTCAAGGGGAGAGAGAGAGTCGGAGAGAAAGAGCTCGATAACTGGGGGCGGTGGTGCCTCAGATGCCTCAGGCCTGCTTTTACAATTATCACGCTTTCAAGACCAAGTACATGACAACATCTGTTGAACTGTTAAAATGACATGAGAGAGAAAGTAAAGCAAAGGTATCTCATTAAAATTCCAGGACTCGGATCATTCATGGATCATCATAGGTTTTTACAGCCAAGTCACATTTCCCCCAGGCACATAAATAAACCCCATATCAACAGGGAAACGCCTAATTGTACGCCGGACATTTTTGTCTCCATCCAAGCCCTAACCCGTCCTTGAGAATCTGCTCCATCTGGTATTCCTCGCGCAGTCGAATCACGCCTTTCTGCGCCGTTTCGTCGCACTGCCGCCATCATTTACAGCTTCGCCTGAATTCTCCGTGGCTGCGGGACTGGTGGTTTCGCTATCCGTCAGTTGCTCGATCACACGCCCAGATTCATCGTAGCCGGCACCGTCGAAGCCATAGCTGTAGGTGGGATCTCCCTGCCCATTATGGGGGGTTTCAAAGAGATCAGGCTCGGCGGGGATGTGATCGAAATCGAACAGGTCGTTGGTGTCTCCCTCATCGCCCTGGACGGTCTCAACAGGATCGTGTGTATTCTGGCCTGCCCCCAAGTGGCTCATTGGATTCTCGGCCTGTTTCTTCATATCGGAACCTGCATCTCCAATGTCGGTGAAGTAGTCGTTGTTGAAGATTTGGTCGAGGTCAAGCGGCGGTGGAGGTACATTGCCCTCACTGTCGATACCGGGAATGGTGCCATTCGGGCTCAGCGGCTGGAGAAGACTAGTCAAGTTCTGGACAGAACGATCCTGCTCAGCTTGCATCTTGACTAGGTTGTCGATCTCTTGTCGTGTGCTGGCTAGCCTGCCCGAGTAGTTGTGCGGCATGGCTGGTGGATTCGGCGAGATGAGCGCATTGTTGGGTGATACGCCAGCGTTGGGTTCTGATGAATTTGTTTCGTTGGCCATGAGTCGAAGCATATCGGCGCGTTGATTTGCCGTAAGGGGAACATTACCACCATGATTTTCGAGGGAGGAGAGCACATTTGGGAACTCGGAGAAGTTCGTTGAGAGCCCGTTGCGTGCATTGGAGTTTTGGATTACAGACATAATGTCCTGTTGAGGGTTCTCGTCTGTCGGCTGTCCCGGAGTAACGGTCGGAGCACTTGAGCGGGGGCTGTGGTCAAAGACCTCCTCCACATGGCCGTGCCGGTTGGCGCTGGGTTGTCGAGTATGGCCCCGAGACCGCGTGTCATAGGAGCCACTGGCTGATGGTGAAATTGTGGAGGACCGAGCATACGCGTCCGCTGCAGGCGGAGCCTTCAAAAGCAGCGGCGGCTTCTTCATTGTTCTCTGGGCGCTGGGGCTAGTCATTGATCCTAGGGCATTGGTAAGATAGTCATCATCAACATCCACAATGTTTCCTTGGTCCTGCGAAATGGCTCCTGCGAAAGAATTCGCGAGGTTCTGTGGCCCACCCTCTCCCTGCAAACTGCGGTTATATACGGTTGCAAGGAATGTTAGAATGGCATTGATGGAGTTCTCATGGCGAGTGTGTTGCTCCTGGAAGTTGGCTGCCTGCGCATAGAGTTGCTCGTGTTCTTTCCGCAGCCTGGTGATTGTGGTTGAGATGATTGACTGCTGTTGACGAATCGCCTGAAGTTCGCGATATACCCCAGAAAGTTGATCGTTGGGTACAGAGCCGTCCGTGACTAACGACAATTGCTGTGGTCGGGGAGCACGGTTATCGCGAACAGCCGGTGCACCCTCTTCGGCATAATCATCCATGTCATTATCATCAATATCCTCCGTCTTCACGCGCGCGGCGCCCTTGCTAGGTTTGCTTGCATGTCCGCCGCCTCCAGCGTTCTTTGGCTTCTGAATGAGCCATAGCAAATCCGGGTGGCCTCGTTTGAAATAAGGGTTGGCGTACTCGCTGGGACTCTTGTTTTTCCGTTCGCTGGCCCGCATCGAATTATCGGAAAGTCCGACCTTCTTGTGAAAGCCGTACATGTTCAGTTGTCGGACGAATGAGGCGTAGTTATTGTGTTTGAAGAGCTCGGGGATCAATGTTCTCGCAAACTCATCTTCGTCTAGGACAACGAAGGAATTGCCATCGTCGGACCATCGAATCAACTCTGTATTCTTGGATTCGTCCAAGAAGCTGCAGGTCTCAGTTAGCCCTACAATTGACCACAAAGCAATAGATGTATCATACCTGCTCAATTTCTGTACAAATGGCGGGATTTGCTTTCGTTTTGCCTGTGAATCTCTCTTCGCAGTCAAGGCTCGCCGGTAGAGCTCATCAAGAGACTCCCCCCATGCGCCGCTCTCACCACTTCCATTGTTTCCTCCATTTTCCACATATGAAGCAGGAGGTTGCTCGTAGCCACGGTTTCGGCTGACCACCTGGTTCGCTTGTCGGCGGGCGAGCTGGTTAGATGCTGTCGCAGCCGGTGCCGACACATCTTGGGGTGGCGCAAAACCTACGGGGTTGTAGGATGAATCAGAGAAGGCGGAGGTATTGATGGCGTTGACGGGGGGGTTCTGGCCCCATTGTAAGAATTGATCGTTCGAAAGCTGAGATCCAGGGTTCGCAGTGGCCGGAAAGTTCGGTACAGGGTTCATCTGAGGATGGACGGGGGGTACTGTTCCCGGTGCAGGTCTCTTGCGGGTTATTCCTTGCGAGCTCATTGTGAATAGGCTGGCGTAAAGGCGTCGAGTTGAATCTTATCGCGGTGGGGTTCGATATAGAATTGAATCTTGATTTTCTCTGGTCTCTGGATAGAGACTAAGGTGACCGCAGGAATCTTGCCTAGGAGACAAAGGAACCGGACGCGAACTCAGTATGCAGGAAGTTGTTCATCCAAGTCGCTGTCTAATTTTTGAGTCAAGAAGGCTTTGACCGCAGAACCGAGAGAAGAAAGATGGACACTGGTCAGGGCGCAGAATCTGCTGTATCGACGCTGAAGTAGACAAGGGATCACAGGAATCGATAACAGGCAAATCAAGGACCAGAAGTAGTCAATACTAGGCAGATGACGTTCAATGGGCGCGTGAATTGTCCAACATCCAGAATAAGGCGGGAGGCTCCAGCAGAAAGCGCCCACTGGGCGGTGAATGGGTCGATATGCCAGTTTGTATGTCTAGAGGCACCAACGTTGGAAAACCTGGAGATAATCAAACGAATATGCTACGCTGTCAATAAGATGAATATGAACCCCATGCCACTCGGCGGCGAGACCAAGTTGCCCCATTCCGGGGGAGGCGTTGACTGAGTCAGCAAGATGTTGGGTGGTGACGAGTACCAGTACTTCATTTACCATGTGATCACACGTGTCTAACAGGTATCAGTACCTACAGATGAACTGGTCGTTATATCGACTATTTCAGCCGTGATCATTGAATTCACAATGGCAATGTCAATATACCGTTTCATAGTTATATCCTCTCAAGTATTTGGATTCTGCAGTAACCACTACCATTAAGCAGTCCGCGACTGTCTCCACAGCTCGCTCAATGTCCTACATGGAACTAGATTCCCCTATCAAACCCCGGAACTCCGTCAGAATCTGGTGCCATAAGTCAGGTTGCTTCCGCGTAAAATTTTCGACCTGTTTAGGAGCAGACAAGTCTTCTTTCATGCGCGACTCATTCTTGGTCCCATTCAGCACCACCACATCCTTCAAGCCCATAACTAGAGTATAAAAAGCAGCAGGCGGTGTTATTCTAATATGGTGAGCAAGTTGCTGCACTGGCCGAGAGCGCACGAGGTCCGGATTCGCTGTCAAAGTCCAAAAGCTCTGGTATATGATCTGGTTCTCGCGGCAGAAGGCGCGCAGGGGGACATCATACAAAGTATCCTCGTAGAATCTGTTCTGCACAACTGATGGCTTCACAGTTGTGTGGGACGACGTAGACAATTCTCTGAGTATAGGCAATGTACAATTGGAGATACCTAAGTTCCGGATGCGATGAGGAACATAACTCTCAAGGGCGCGCCAGGCCTCCAGGGTCTGGGCTAAAGTTGACAGTGGCGAATGAATGATCACGGTGTCAATGTAGGCCTCATCCACAGAGTCGGGGTCAACTTTTGAGCGAAGATTGTGCAATGATGATTTGATAGATGCATGCACCTGAACCGTCACCGTCGCTGACGGATCATAGGGCAGATTGGCCATGTCCTGTGCCGAGACAGGACTATATTTGGTTTGCACCTGATTATGGTTAGCTGCCAAATCCCTAAATACATCTCAATTAAAAATAGCAACTATCCACTCACATATAAGTCCGTTCGGTCGACGATCCCATCGGCAATTGCTCTGCGGATGCCATCACCAACGAGATGCTCTTGGTAGTGGCGGGGTTGGGCCGCTGTGTCCACAGCCCGGAAACCGGCTTTGATTGCAGTATAGACTAGATCAGCGCTGCGGTCTTTCTTCCAGGCTGTGCCGTAGACGAAGACTGGGATGGAGGTGGAGGTAGTGCCCTGAGTTGGACGCAGGCAGTACTTTTCCCACATCTTGCGGTCCGAGTCGTCTATGTTTAGAGATGAACCGAGAAAGGGTGTGTAATTGACTGGTTTTGAGTGGAATCAGAGCAGAGGCCTGAAGGTACGTTCAAATGATGTTATGATTGCGGGCCACCCGGGGCCACTTCAGCGCTTTCTTACTAAGTAGAAGCCCTAGTACATAGGTACCCGTGGACCCATGGACACTGGGCGCTTGAGAATCTTCAGGGCTGTCCACATTGAAGATGGACTTAATAGTCTGAGTGCAACATACTGGTAGGGCTAGAATAGCTCCATTACTCCGTGGTTTTACTGAAAGTACGGCAAAAATATCAATAGTCGCGTTAGTCTGGACTAGCCGTCTACCAAGTCACTTGGGCGATGTCAACGGTAAGCCCGCTAAAATCAAGATCATCGAATGATATTTTGGATAGACTATTGACAAGCATTAATTGATGAACTTTAAGAATCCTGAAGCCTGGAGATCAGACTATTTACATAACATTTATGGCTGTATGCTCCAGGGCTATCTATATATAGCAAAATGGTGGGTAGAGCTCGGCTATCAGCAACCCGCATGGCATCTTTCACTGTGTAAACATAATTTTTATTCTCGAGCTCAGAGTTGTGGAGTACTCCGCACACAAAGAATGTCGGTTAACCTATAGTCAAGGCAAGGCTGCAGAATTTCTCTGGATGATATGCACCGGCCCCACAGCGTGGCTTAGACACTGGACTTGGAAAAGGATCTCCGGGGTAGAATAAGACCCTTTCTTGGCAAAGAGGAGAACAACATTGTATGGAGCAAGCGAAGGATGACTATTGAAAGGTCAAGCTCAGTTCAGGGATATAGCATAGCCACGGTGCCTGCATATAGATAGAGAAATCTACAGAACACAACAACCCAAATGCACGATATTAATAGCATTTATCTCGTTGGTATTGCCATTTGGGCTCTTGGCACAGTCTTGGCTGATGGAATAGACCAGGCAGCTGCTTTCGCACAATCAACATTGGTGGTACTCCGCCGATCAGTACATCAAAGTTGTATTCTATGATCTTGTGGTTGACAAGGGTGGGCATCTTGAGGGTCCATGTTCTATTTCGGAAAACTGACTATGCGCGGGGAATGCCGACAAAGAAGATCATCTCCTACGTGGAGAACGAAAAAGCAACTAGTTGCTCGGAATGGGCTTAGCGAAGGGAGAGTTATACCAACTTCAACAACATAAATATGTCTTGAATCCCCGCTATTGACTCGATCAGAAGACAACAATACAATCAAATTCCTCTACAATCATCAACAACAACAACAACAACATCAATATCAACAATCATGCGTACTCAGCAGCTCCTCCCTCTTTGTGGCCTCCTGCTTGCCAGCGTTGCTATCGCATCCAAATTGGACCATGATGATGTCCCCAATCGCTGTTGGCCTGCCTGCGGCCCCGTCGTTGGAATCGCCAAAAGTTGCGATGCCCAACACGAACGGGATTCAGCCGAGATCCAATGCATCTGCGATTGGGAAGCTGCCAAAACTCAGATCCCGCTCTGCTCCGCCTGCATCACCCAGTATCAAAACGACAGGCGCAACCACAATATCACTCATCACGACCATGATGACCATGATGATGATTATGATGACAACGACAATGACAATGACAATGACGACGACGACGATAACGGTATGTATAATGTGAATACATCAATATACAAAACAAATCTAATGCATTCATCAGAGGCCCTTGACCTTGTCCGCTCTTGCTCGCTCAGCACGACTACCTACAACTCTGCCGCTGCCACCACTGTGAGCACATCTACGGGCACTGCTGGAGCAAACACAGTCACCACCACAGACTCTTCAAACGCAGCCACCGGAACGGACTCTTCTAGCACCGGCGGAACTAACAGCCAAGACTCGACTCCGTCTGTCTCTGGATCGACTGATTCTGCTGGTGCTTCAGCGGGCTCCGCGTCCTCTCCCACCGCTACTCCCGATGCTGCAGCTGGTATTTCGGCTCCCGGTGCTGCATCCATGGCAGGTGCCGTGGGACTGATGGCTTTGGCTTGGCTGTGAGATTTGACAGAGTCGGATTTCCGTCAGGATGAGCGAGTGAATATACTCCCTGGTTTTATGAATGTGCCCAATGGTGTCCTTTACATTTTCAGATGATGTCGACGAGTTATGTCCAGTTTGAGATAGTCTATAGTACATGCAATTGACAGTTCCGTGGCTTTTTTTAAAAAAAAAGATTCGAGCGAGAGAAAGTATATGGAGTATACTCGGCAAGGATTTGCCTATGACTGGCTAGAGTAAGAAGAAAGTGGAAACAATATACAGCAACAGAACTAAGAAGCAATCACATTGAACATTAACGCAAGTATAGATATTGATACATCCCAGAAACTCTATACAAGGTAGATAAATACAGTCATATCTCATCCACAGGTGTTTGATGCGCATCTGTTACACGTGCAGGTGTTCCCTTCACAGGTGTTTCATATACAGGCGTTTCGTCCACGGGCGTACCGTCCACAGGTGTTTCATCATACCAATTGTCCCAAAAGTCATCAAAGAAATCCATAGGTGGCTCCTCATAATCCATACCGTATACATCCTTGTAACACTGTGCCTTTGTAGGACACCTGTCCACACTCGCGGGTTAGCATCGACTCCTTAGGCTTTTTGCGGGTTAAAACTTACGACACGGGATCCTGCCCGAAAATAATGTGCCAAATGTATTCAAAGACACGACCACTCGTCTCGTCATCCAATTCGGTTGTCATAAGCCAATGATGGTACGACTCATAGTCGCTCCGCGGGCGTTGGAGGATCTGCTCCCTGGTTACAGCGAACTGAGCACAGCAAGGCGTAGCGACAATCTCAGGCACATCCGTGTTGTTAAAGATTCGGATCCAAGCACCTGCAAAGGCAAGCTCCGTAGTGCGACCAGCCATTTGCCGGAATGGCTGGACCTCATCGGGACATCCGGGATCCCAGTCGCAGCGTAGATTGAGATATCCAACTTGTCGGAGGTAGTCGAGTTGCAGTCTTTGGACGGTCAATACATTGTCCTGCTCCCAGAATTCGACGTGGCCGCTATATTGATGAGCGTGGAGGAAGACCATGTACTCGGGCAATTTGTCGTAGTTGTCTAGAATGTATTGCAAATAGGCACTGCTTTCTTTGCCTTTGTTTTGTTCGACTTGTAAAGGTGCCTCGGGGTCATCAACGAGGTAGATTGCGTGTTGCCATCTAGAATTCGAGTCCTGGGTTAGAATTGGCACAACTTGTGATTGACTAGTGATCCGTCTACGGGGACATACTCCGGCAGGTGATCCTCAAGCCAATCAGTGTCTTCGTACGACATCTTCCCCACAACAATTACGCGATCCGATTTGGGCGTGAGCTTTGGACGAGCAGGAGCAGTAGACGAAGGTGCCTTCGCATCACCATGCTCTACTGGAGCGAGTAGTTGCACATTGTCGAGTAAGCCTTCTATCGAATCATGTAACTCGGGCGCTTCTCTAGAATCGAAGAATAGTTCTCCCGCCCATTCAGCGCCGGGGACATCGACGGGGATGCGCTTCGGTTCAGGATTGGCTATCACTTGAGGAGTTGGTCGGGCCGTTGGGGACCATTTCCTTCGGGTTTGGGTATGTGAAGTGGACTTCGTAGGCGTCGCAGTATGGGCCGAGACCAGCTCGATATATGCATCGCCTAGGATAATTTCATCATTTTGCCATTGCAAGATAGAATCGAGGTGAAATTTGACCAAAAACAGGGTTGTAATTAGCGCAATGGCTATAGCCGCTCGCAATGGAGTCCGCATTGTCCAGCATGCGGAGAGTTGAAGATCAGAAATCAAATCGAAATCGAAATCGAAATCGCAGATCCCAAGTCGAAGCGAAAAAGCCCGCACTTTTTAAACTGTACGTGATAGTCTCCACTCAGACGCCTTGGCCTCAGCCCGAGCTTGGCCGCGTGGCTGCACGGAACATCCATGGATATGTTGTATACGTATGCCTGAGCTGTATACTAGTTATCTGCTTCTTTCCCCTAGAAAGTGCGTTCATGCTTGGTATCTTCGTCCAAGGATTATCTATTTCAAGTGCAAGAATCATGACTGTGTCAATCCGAGTGCAACATCTTCCATGTGGGTCTGGCGTATGTCGAATATCGGATCTCGTTTTCATGAAACTGTCGATCTCTTTGGTCTTGGAATTATTTCAGATGCAATCTATGTAATATGTGCAATATATACAATATCATATCCATGACTTTCTTGTACAATATAACGTACGAAACTCTTTGTATATTGGCTTGAAGCGGATTGACTGCATGCTGCATGCAATCAGTTTAGAGTGTGACCTTGGAAACGTTTCAGACGCGTCAGACGTTGAACGTCACATACGTCGATTTCATTGGTCCCGTATATACAGTTAACTCTGCCACTGTTCCTCGTCACTTATTAAGCATGGCAGGCCTGGGCGCCAACACCCATACCTGGTGTTGGCGGGCTTGGCACGATTATTGGACCTTCGCTGGTTTCTTGAACTGACAACCTGTCGTTTCAAGGATGTCTCTTTAACTGCCCTGATCCACCCGTGGTTGACTCTGGCTTATCTCAGCTAATTCAGGATTCAGAATAATGACTACACAAATTTCACTCAGAAGATCCGAAAAGGGGTCTATTGGTGGAAAGATGTCTCATTTTCCAGTCTGAACCTCGTCATCACATCTAGATATCACTGCTTTTCCTGGTGCAACTGTTTCGTGTGCGGATAGACCCTGGTATCTCGGAGACTTTCTTTTTCTTTATTTTGCTTTCATTTTTCTTCATTTTTTCTTTGCAAAAGTGCCCAGATGATATTCCAGAGTAGTCTTATACGAGCTGCAATTCAATATCTATGGCTAGTCTCTGCCTGCATACGTATCCTAGAACATTTTCATACTCAACTCGAAGCTACAGGGGGGCCTTGTCCCTTCCAGTATAGATATGAAATTTGCTTCCCTTCACCTCAGGGGCTGATTAGCCTTTGAGGTTTACATTGGAACTTGATAGGATTAAACAATCCTTCCACGTGGACCTGCATCCATTAATACGTTGTAGATAGACCCAGTGTCCACGGGTCACGGGTTCCCTCGTACACACATTTCCCATTTCTCCTGAAACACGTGGACGTCCTTGCGACCCGACCCGATCCTCTGTAGATCAATCCACTACCATAATTTCTTCCCTTGGTATTGGATTGATCACAAGCTGTCGACAGGTTGAGCTTAAGTACAGAGCAAATCGAAAGTGCAACTGGGCAGTGTCATCCATGGATGTGTCCACCGGTATATATAAAACTAGTCAGCTGCCTTTATGAGACATCTCCCAACAATACGGAGTACCTATTACGGGAATGACAAGCGGATCAGAATCCAGAGCAAAAAGTTCCGTCTTTTCTAGCGTCACTCCGAATCCGGCCATACTCCATCCGGAGGCCGGAGGAGTCAATTCCGAGTGTGATTGTGGTAAGTACTCCGTACCTGTGGGTAGTAAACAGGAGCCGGGGAGCTCCAGAGCTCCACCCGGGATTTGACACTGCCACTAGATGTTCTAACCTGCGTCTAGCGGGTTCTAGCTGGGCCACATGAGCCTCTGAGGAGCTTCGATGCATGCGCTAGAAACGGGGGATACGCGGATCGTGGAGACTAGAGGAAAGTTCCAATTTCGTGTGGGACTGACACAATATATATTCTCTGTCCTGGTATGAAGTACTAGCGTTCATGTACCGTCAATCAACGGCCACAACAGCCGGGGGAACAAGGTGGCCTATCCGACTGGGCCGAACCACTTAGGAAAAGTTGTTTAAAATAACTCAGTGGCTTATAAGGTGGCGAGTCAGGAATTCGGAGTGGGATTGATGGGGCGAAATGAGATTAGGGGGGCAACTAACTTCAGGAGTAAATAAATAGTAATAGTTAATAGTAATAAGAAGTAATTATAGAATATCCCCCTGAAGCAGATGGAATATGTATGATAATAAGGAGTATGGTAATTAAAATGGAGTCTATGGTAAATACTCTGCATGTTCAACCCGGGTGTGTCAGATATAGAGAATCACATACAGTGACAGTGCGGTGCAGGAACCCCTTGCAAAGCACGAGGCAGGGCGCGAACCCCGACGTCTATACGTCAGGCAACCCGTGGGACTCGCATTCAAATAATAATTTCAGGAGTATTACTCCGTACGCAGTGAAATATTTCTCCAAAACTATTCAGGGATGAGAAGCTCTAAGCAGTGTCCACAACGGCGGGGTCCTCTAAATTGCCTAGTGACGAGCCTAACGAGGCATAGCGTCTTGGTGAAAGGCTAAGGAGCACTAGAAAGTGGGATACGAGCCGAGTCACTGGAGCTGACCTTCTCTCTGATTTGGTGTTGGGCTGATTCGCTCATCCAATCCTACGGGAATAGTTATATAGAGTAGCGGGAAGATGAAGACAATATAGCAAGCAACCTTGGAAATGTTCAAGGGGATATAATAAAATTCCAAGAATTAAAGAACCAAGCAATCTCTGTACTTTGTCATGCAGTCAAAAGATTAAATAGTATAATTTCATTGGTATATGGCGAGTCCACCTAGAAGATCCAGGGGGGAATAAAAGAAGATTCTAATATAAAACCACGTTAGAAGTACTATAAGTATGGCTTCTCCTTTGGATTCTTTTTCTCTTACTGGTTTAATATAAAATATCTCGCTATTTCCTGCATATCTAACTGATCACCTGCTTTTCTGCCTACGGACTCGATCTCATCTCATCTCATCTCTTCTCTCTTCCTAATCACCTCCTTACTCCCTCCGTTCTTGGCGGATTTATGGACCGCTTCGCCTGAATTTCTTTTTCTAGTTTCCCCCTCTTGTGTCTTTTTATTTATTGAGATCCTGTCGACCCTCGGGTTTCGTCTCCCATCTTGGCCTCTATATTGGGAAGTCCACAATTCCAAGGGAAATCCCCGGACAAAACCACTCAACACCCACGCACACCCAAAAGCTTCGGATAAAAGGGAAAAAGAAAAGAAAAGAAGAAAAGCAAAAGAGCCCCCTTGAATGAAAACGAAGCATTTGAATTTCGTGATATCTGGTGACATTTTGCTTCGATCTTATTTTTTTTATTTTTTCTTCTCCGCCCAGAATCTCCCTCCGATCGGCTTTTAGTCCAAAGTTTTCCCTTCTCCCCCCCCAAAAACATCCGCACAATCCCGTCCCCTCGACGGTTTCTCTCTACTTCCCTTGCGTCGCTCTCATGGTGGAGTAGTGACAATTATTCCTTAATCTGGTTTTGGTGGATTTTCACATTCCTCGTGGAATTCTCGATGAGTTATCAAGACATGTATCACGATCATTCTGCGCGTTCTCCTGGGTCTCAGAGGCATCAACAACCTTTACACCGTCAGCCTTCCCGACAGTTCGACGCATACGGCCCCATGCCCACCAACATGTACGACCAAGATCAGATGCGTTACGAGTCCGCTCGCCTCGAACGCTTGAACCCGTCCCTGCAAAACAACTACGGATATGATATCTCCGGCTCACAGACTTGGAACCCCAACGGCTTTGCTAATGCACAAACCCTCGGCGGAATGCGTTCTGCTTCCGCCAGTTTGAAGCCTAATGCCCGTGGACGTGCCGGCCTCCCCACGGTATGTTTAGTCCTATCCGATGGATTCCCCTATCTTCCAAAGGTGAAAAAAAGAGAAAGGAAAACACTAACAGGCACCTCAAGACGTGGTTGGATCAGCAACCGAACATGCCCCAAGCATTTTCGAACCTGGGCCCTGGTCCCATTCAGAGCAGCGCGATGCGACCGGAAGCCTCCGCTTCATCTGCCGACGACGACGAATTGATCCCAACAGCGATTGTCATCAAGAATATCCCCTTTGCCGTGAAGAAGGAGCAGTTGGTGCAGTTGATGACGGAACTCAACCTCCCCTTGCCCTATGCATTCAACTATCACTTTGACAATGGTGTCTTCCGTGGCCTGGCCTTTGCCAACTTCACCTCCGCTGAGGAGACAGCAACCGTGATCGAGGTGCTCAACCACTTTGAGCTACAAGGTCGGAAACTGCGAGTCGAGTACAAGAAGATGCTTCCCCTGCAGGAACGGGAACGGATCGAGCGCGAGAAGCGGGAACGCCGTGGCCAGTTGGAAGAACAGCACCGTCCGATGGGAGGCGGTCCTCAGCTCCAGACGCAGAGCTCCATGTCTTCACTTACCTCGCACATCCCGGCCACCTCTCCTTCGCCCGTGTCACAGCGTGGCCAAAAAATCGGTGCGTTACTCGTTTTCAAAGTTGAAATCTGACCTGTCGCTAACCGAATTCTTATGTACAGATGTGGACTTGAACGACACCCAGACCCTTTCCTATTACTCCCAGCTACTCCTGTTCAAGGAAGATACTGTTCGCGATTCCGTGATCTTCCCCCACAATCTCACCCCTTCCCAGCGTCGCACGGTTCACACTCTGGCCCACAACATGGGCTTGGGTCATGCTTCGCGTGGCAGCGGCGAACAGCGCCAAGTGCAAGTCTTCAAGATCGCCGCAGGTGCCAATGTCAGCCCCCCAACATCCTCGATCCCGCCCTCTGGCCAGTCGGACAGTGGTCGTCGCGGCCTTAACCGGGCGGCGACCATCGACTTCAGCGAGGCTCGCCAAGAGGCTGGCCCTGGCGCTTTCAACACGTTGCGTGGACAAAACTCGGGCTTTTTGGGAGTGATGGACTCTCCTGGCAACTTTGCCAACGGTCAGAACCTACGGGCTGCCAAGTCCTTTGCCGACCTGCGATCTTACACTCCTTCGCCCGTGCCTTCCTCCGCTAGCTTCCCCGCCGCCTTGCAGTCCAATGGCACACGCCTCCAGTATGAGGGTGCTCCAACTGGTACTTCCAACACCCCGACCCTTACCCCTGCCCAGTCTGGTTCTTCTCTTAGCATGCGTGATGACAACCTCCTGGTCAACAGCCTGGGTGGTCTTTCCCTCGGCACCGGTATTGGCGGCCCCAACTCGAGCCCCCGTCGCCTGAGAGGCATGTTCTCTTGGGAACAGGACAACCAATCTAACGCCGGCGCAATTGGAAGTAACCGCGGCATGGGTATGGGATATGACGGCCAACAGGAGCGCATGCCTGTCCGCCAGCCCCGTGGCCCAACCCCCGACAAGGGCACTGGATTTCGCCGTCAGAACGGCCACCAAGCCCGCGGAAGCGATGAACTCCGCACCAACTCCGGAGTAGAGATCATTGTCGAGTAGAACATTGGACGAATTTATTGAACATGGCGACTCCCCTTTTTATTGCCAGCATCCGACTGATTTGCCGCGAGACGAATACGACTTGTATTACGAGTCCCTGTTCTGCGAATTACCGGCTTACGATTCGATGAGGGATGACGAGATGACAACACAAAAAAAAAGACCAGAAAATCCTTTGTTTCGCTGATCTAGCCAAGTTTTTAGACGTTTCATTTTTTTGGGGCAGCCCAACAGACACGCGGTTTGGACGAATGCTTTTTGAAATTTCCCCGACTCACAGTTTCAAGATTCTGGACTTGGACTTGTTCTCCGATTATTATTATTTTTCCAACATTTTCTGATATTGCGGGCGCCTTGCATGCAAATCCATGGATTTCTTATGCTGTGTCGGAACGAACTCCACGACCCCAAAAACGCCTCCTGGTGATATGGGACGCATACGAAGAATGACACAAAAGCACCTTTTGCCGATGGCAGAAGAAACGACAATACCAGCATTTTGCATATTCTTGTCTGTTTTAGTTTGTACATGGGGTGACTCGCATCCGTTTTAATGTTTCTGGCCTTATCCCAACCGATTTCCCATTCGGGAAATTCATGTTCGGTCTGGGTAAGACGGTTGTGACATGTTTCTTCTTTTTACTTTTTCTGCTTTCTTTTCCGCGTGCTTTGACTGCTTCCCTTTTGACCGGACGTCGGCCGTTTGAAATGGTGATCAGGGTGAATCCACAACTCTGGTTTTCTTCCAAAAATGAAACAGCTATATTGTGATTCTGCCTTCGATTTTGCCAATTCTACAGATCTACCTTGCGCAGTGTGGATGCATCTTCTGCATTCCTGTGTCAGTGATGTTGATATATTTTCCAACTCCCCATTCTGGAGGATTCTATTCTCTTCATGTTTGGTGTCTTGCAGTCCAGGGATCTTTTTTTTTCATTGCCTTTGCCTTTGTATTCAGATTCTCAGTTCAATCCATGTACCTTTTACTTATTTCTATCCCAATAGTAGGTGTGAGTCAAGATCATAGTGTAAATATTCTGACAATGGAAATCTCTACCCCGTACCCATAACCTGAATTTCCGGGTCGCACTAAAGGGATTTTCAACAGCAAAATGAACCTGGTAGTTCCCGACTACGAAGTCGTTTCAAGATATCCATGGATCTGAAAAGACATTTAAAAGAACATATAGGAAGGACATCCAGAAGTGGTATTTTATAACATGTAAGCAAGCATTTAAGGGATAAACCCAAACTAAGATGCCAGAGCCAATGACGCGGTCCCATCGCGTTGTTTATCTCTCAGAGTTATGCATGTTTGTCCCTGTCGATCCCCCGTGGAGCCAAGAAAGTTCCTGATCTTATATGCAAGGTCTTTTAGACTATTCAAGGACATAAACATTTAACCCCTCAGGAATGTGACGTGAGAATTGTTCCGATCACGGAAGCATCACGGGAAGAGCAGAGGGACTTCTACTGTACACGGAGAGTTTATAGATAATCGTACAATTACTACATAAACGAACGAATGGTGAAGCACATCGAATCAGTAAAATTCCCACTACCAGGATATCCCCATTTTCCCATTACAGCGCCCTATGAACTCGAAAGAAACACAATTGAAAGCAAAAACCGGGGAATATCAGAAAAAAATACATCAAAGTAGAGCGCCGTGAAGAACAGAGACGAGAGGACTGAAAGCAAGGGCAGCCACGAGTGGTCGTAGGTTTAGGGGGTCAAAGGTATTGACGTCTTGACGGTACGAACCGCCGTGCCAGCCCATGTTTTCGGAGCTTTTCAGATGTCGATTTAGAGCTCGATCTTGCCACCCTTCTTCTTTTGCTCGACCTTCAGGAGCAGCGCACGGTTGATGCGGGGCAAGACACCACCGAAGGCGATGGTTGCACGGATGAGGGTATCCAATTCTTCATCACCACGGATGGCGAGCTGGAGGTGGCGAGGCGTGATACGCTTGACCTTGAGATCCTTGGCGGCATTACCCGCCAGTTCGAGAACTTCGGCAGTCAGGTACTCGAGAACAGCGGTCACGTAGACAGCAGCTAGAGGAGAAAAGTGTTAGCGAGGCTAGTTTGAGAGAAGTTGAAGGGGCATAGTATACCCTTGGCACCGACACGCATCTTGTTCTGAGTGTTGTTCTTCAAGAAACGCTTGACACGACCACAGGGGAACTGGAGAGTAAATTTGTGTTAGCAGTCGCGTCATCTTAGACGACTGGCAATAGGAAGAAAAGTGGTCGAAAGAGAGGGTATGCGCGCCGTAGGATGAGTTCCGTAGATATCGAAAGAAACTGCCCCTTATCGAGAAACGAGGAACCGAGTCGACGCGTCTTCGAGGGGCAGTCTCATCGAGTAACTCATCCCCTGTATCGCATTTCCACTCTCGGAGGAGACGATCCTTAACCCGGCAATGAGACAAGCCACGATGTCACTAACCTGCAGACCAGCCTTTGCGCTGTGAGACTTCTGGGCCTTCCCCGCAGCATCGCCCTTTCCGCCCTTTCCACCGATAGACTTTCCCTTTCCTCCAGGCATTGCGAAATAAATGTGCGAAAGCGGTCGCAGAGGTACGTATAGCAGATAGAAATAGAAATCAAGACGATCTGGCAGTGGTGTGGATGTGGAGACGATTCAGAGTGCGGAAGATACGCGCGTTGTTGATGGATGGAGAAGTCAGAATGTGCCAGGCGCCGTCTGTGCCAAAAAAGACACTTGGCGCTAGTCCCAAAATGGAAGCATCCTTTCCCACAGCCTTCAGTTTCTTGCCGGTATATATGGCCATCTGTAGGTCAATTTGGATGATCTAGAAATCAGTTCCTGTAGGGGTTATCATATCTTTTCTCTGTCTCAAAAACAGACAGAAGCCATGGCTAGTTTGGGCAGGCGAGGAAGCCATGGATGTCAAGTGCGCCTTCAGCCATCTGGCTGCAATGCATGTCTCTAGCATCTATGGCCGAGATTCACATGTTAAACTCCTGTGGTTGTAATAATACACACCATTGTGCAATTCCAAGCTAAAATGGAAGTCCACCGATGTGGTGGCTGCTGACGTCTTGCAAAATAAGCTGGTCTGGTTTGAAGCTGGACCATCACAGTTACCAGCTATGACCAGCAGTGGGGAGATCACATGATCTAGTCACCTCATATATCAGGCGACAAAGTATTTGTGGTGCCTCAGGCGGCCACGGGATGGCGGATAGATAGCGTCGGAAAGACTATTATTCCGGATCCCTGGCCTTCCAGAAATGCCAGGTGGCCCACGACTTTGAAGTTTTGTTCGCGTTGTACTCCCCCATATTCAACGATTTCCCCATATCGAAAAGTACCCGGCAAAATGGTGTCTCCTCAAATGTATGCTCGGCAATTTCTCGATTTTGATTATATATATCTTTACGGAAACTGACAATGACCGGACAGTACCAACCTCGCCATCATCTTGGTGATGATGCAGCTGGCCAAGAAGGTTCCCTTTGAGGATCCTCAGGTCCTGATGATGGTGCGCGGGTGCTATATCCTGTCCAACCTCCTCATCCTGGCTGTCCACCTATACACCCAGTTCAAGATCAACCAAAAGAAAGGTATGTCGACCAGATCGCGTGCTCTCCCCACAAACAAAAAGCCAAAACTAACCGATATTCTCAGACATGACGACCCTCAAGTACGTTGAGCCCGCCCCGATGGGTAGCACTGAGGAGCCCAAGCCCGTGACCACCACCAATATGGACTACGACAAGGCTCAGCTGCGCCAGCTGCTCCGCAGCCAGCTTATGGGTGTCGGCATGATGGGTGTGATGCACCTGTACTTCCAGTACACCAACCCCCTCCTCATTCAGTCGATCATCCCCCTCAAGGGCGCCTTCGAGTCCAACCTCGCCAAGATTCACGTCTTCGGCAAGCCCGCCACTGGTGATCTCGCCCGTCCCTTCAAGGCCGCCGGTGGCTTCATGTCCCAGGCCGGACCCAAGACCGACAAGGCCTCCATTGAAGCTGCCGAGAAGAACTGGCGCGGTGGTGTCAAGGAGGAATAAGTTCAAATGCCGGATTGCTCTAGGTCATCAACTGATTCCCCCTATGGGTATTCGATGGCCGATCTGAATCATAGCACTGTTCATTTCTACCCATTGTACCATAATCCATAATTCATCCTATCAAGTCCCGACCCTCCTTTTGGCTAGGGTCAGGGCTATATTCTTAATCCTGACTGCTCTGGTTGTGCCATCTCCTTATATTGTACGATCTAAATCCTGTACAAAAGGCGGTTCAGTCGTTGCACCTGTCTGGAGATTGCGCCACTGCTGTATCGGCTCTGTGTTCCATGCTGATATGGGCTGATGAGGTGTGAGATCTTGCAGTTAATATGGCTCCGGGCTTACCAGTGAAGCCTCCATGTTGTAGGGCCTCATTTCCTGATTGGTGTCCACGGGTTGAGGCAAAAGGGAGTTATAATCCAGTGGTTTCTTCGGAATATTGGAGTATTGGGGACCCCAGTAGTTAAAGCCCCTGCAAAGCTCAAATATTAGAATAATCCAAAGAAAACCAAAAAAAAAAGAAAAATTTGCCAGATCCCGTGGCCCCATGTGTTGAGATACCGGTGACTCCTTTCAGGGCGGAGGGAGCCACCAAGCTCTATCACCATACTCGATCCGTCCACCGCAGGAGTTTGAGCAACACGGTTGGCCCGCATAAGTGGAGGAAAACAGCATTTTATGTAGTTAGAGGGAATAATATTATATTTAATTCTATCCAACTGGATCAGTTCCTGTACTATGTATATGTACTCCGTACTCCGTAGTACATATGTACATACCTCATGTTCTGCCCCTCAGCATCATTGACTTGCCCCTCCAAACCACAGCGTCATAGCTTCCCTTTAGTCAACCTCGGGAATCTCTTCAATTTTGTACATAAGATTATCGTGATCATCTCCGTTGTAACCGAATAGACACCGAATAGGCAAATTATTCAAGAGAAAGCTCCGAGGAATAGGAAAGAACCCGATCAGCAGTTGGGATTGCCGCATTCCTATTGGTAGACGGGAGCTACCGAGGGGCAGAGGAGGGCCCCAATATCGTGACTCTTCCTGCTTTCCCCGGTGTATGAAACCGGAAATGCGTTGCTGGGCAGACAAGCGGCAACAGTCGGGAAATCTAGTTCATTCTGATCTTCTGGAGGGGTGTGGCCGTGAAAGTCCCCGTCCGTCTCTTCGGTGAGGGGTGATCTGTCCATTGCGTCAGTCATCCATTCATTAATCTTCCCCCCCTCCCCCAGATCTTTTTTTTCTTCTTCTCTTCCTTCTCCATCCCAATTCTTCCCCTTTCTTCAATTACCTCACTATTACAGTAAGTCGGTCATTCTCTTATCATCTATCCCTCTATACATGAGCTAACGGCTTCTGCTTCTAGTAAACCGCAATCATGGTTGTCCAAGTCGGTATCAACGGTTTCGGTCGTATTGGCCGCATTGTAAGCTCTTTTCATCACAATTTCAGTTTCTGATACTAACAATATCACAGGTCTTCCGCAATGCGTAAGTTGTACACTGGAAGAGGATAGAGAAAAAAAAGACCCGAGAAGCATCCTAACTCATACTTATAGTATCAACAACCCCGACGTCGAGGTTGTCGCTGTTAACGACCCCTTCATTGAGACTCACTACGCTGTAGGTCCTTTCAAATCAACCGGTTCTATAGCCTGATATTAACCTTCATCTGCCGGATAGGCCTACATGCTCAAGTATGACTCCACCCACGGCCAGTTCAAGGGCGAGATCCAGCACGTCGAGGACGGTCTCATCGTCAACGGCAAGAAGGTCACCTTCTTCGCTGAGCGTGACCCCGCTGCCATCCCCTGGGGCAAGGCCGGTGCCGCCTACATTGTCGAGTCCACCGGTGTCTTCACCACTCAGGAGAAGGCCTCTGCCCACTTGAAGGGTGGTGCCAAGAAGGTCATCATCTCCGCTCCCTCCGCCGATGCCCCCATGTTCGTCATGGGTGTCAACAACAAGGATTACACCAAGGATGTCAACGTCCTCTCCAACGCCTCTTGCACCACCAACTGCTTGGCTCCTCTCGCCAAGGTTATCAACGACAACTTCGGCATCGTTGAGGGTCTCATGACCACCGTCCACTCCTACACCGCTACCCAGAAGACCGTCGATGCTCCTTCCAACAAGGACTGGCGTGGTGGCCGTACTGCGGCCCAGAACATTATCCCCTCCTCCACCGGTGCCGCCAAGGCTGTCGGTAAGGTTATTCCCCAGCTCAACGGCAAGCTCACCGGTATGGCCATGCGTGTCCCTACCGCCAACGTCTCCGTTGTCGACCTTACCTGCCGCATCGAGAAGGGTGCCTCCTACGACGAGATCAAGGCCGTCGTCAAGGCCGCTTCCGAGAGCGGCGAGCTCAAGGGTGAGTTACCTTTTCAACGTTTTTTTCACCACACATATTGACAAATTATTTTAGGTATCCTTGGCTACACTGAGGACCAGATCGTCTCCACCGATCTCAACGGTGACGAGCGCTCCTCCATCTTCGATGCCGCCGCCGGTATCGCCCTTAACGCCAACTTCATCAAGCTTGTCTCCTGGTACGACAACGAGTGGGGTTACTCCCGCCGTGTTGTTGACCTCATCTCCTACATTGCCGGTGTTGATGGCCAGTAGGAATCAGGACAGCGTCCTGGGGTCAGAAGTGTTCTTTAAGGTGCTAGGTTCCTCGTTGCACAGCATACGAATATGGGTGCGTGAGGGCTTCGCCTTGTAGAAAAAACAAGATGATAACGTCATTTAATGAAACAAACCATTTCCAATTCATTCTTCTCCTTGAAGTTGCTGTTGTAGGCCCTGCTATATACGCTTTTGGTTACAATGAGTTTACTTCTCTATGTATGTATAATGAATCGATTAATCCTGAGGCATTTTCCAGACTTGAGGTTTTCATACACATTGGTTGAAAGACCATTGAAGGTATCTGCTGTATGTCTTCCAAAGGACTACGTATGCAGGTGCATATATATGTATGTACACGTAGGTATATACATCCCAGTTTGCACGTGGGAAAGTAGTCCATCTTACATACCTACATACAACCTGGAGGCTTGTACTTCGAACCTTCGATAAAACCTTGGAAGCCATCCACATAAACAGGAGAGGTTGATAAGTCAGCACATACTAGATGCTCACCGCCAATTTTAATGCATCGCGCAATCCATCCCTAGCAGCGGTCAGTTGGGCGGTGAGTATAAGAATGTCTGGCAATAAGAAAGACTGGCCCAAAAGGGATCCAACATGCACATTGATCCATTCCCATTGTCACTTAGTGGACTTGGCCATTCTGTTCTTCATTTCTACCCACTACATGGAGGTCTGCAATTGAATACCTTTCTGGAAATTATTCATTTGAAGATCACTCTTGCTTCATCATACTGCGGGTGAATTGCAGTGTCAGTCCAATCTACGGCAGGAGACCATTGTATACCACTGTATGCTTGCACAAGTCACACGTTGAGACATTCCTACGATCTTTGGTAAATATCGAAGAATTGTGCAACAACTGGAACGTTTGGCCGATTGATCTATTTCACACTCTACTGTGCAAGGTGTATTCGACAGCGTGGACCAGAAACATCAACCGAATCACTATTAGTCCGATATTAAGCTCCAAGATTGCCACACAAGCTCAAAGCTCTGTTGTGGTAGTGCTTGGTAATGATCTAATACGAGCCAAGCTTGAATTAAATCAAAGGGCTTCCCGTGGCTTCCCTTTTCATGATGGGCGAGGACGAGGATACAGTTATGGGTGATTCCCATAGCCTCTCCACCTTGACTGCAAACCCATCTTTCACTGGAGACCCTCTTCCCACACATCTCAGCAATCATCCCACCCCCAATCTTGCTCCTTCCATCTCCCAAGCGGTCCCCGTATCCCTATCACCCGGCTCTGAGCGATCTCAACCTCGGGAGACTAGCGCCTCCACTGGAATGGCCCCTCCTGAACGTTTGACTAAGACGAGTGATGGTGATAGTTCTGCTGCCGAGCAGTTCTTAAAACGTGATAGCCTAGTTGAGCCTGACTCTGACTGGTCTGACGACGAGGTCATGGCTAAAGCGGGTCTTCCACTGGCATCGCTTGCCACGGGACTTTGCTATGATCATCGCATGCGTTACCACTGTGAGGTTCGCCCACAGAGCGATGTCCATCCGGAGGATCCCAGACGTATCTACTACATCTACAAGGAGCTATGTCGCGCCGGTCTTGTTGACGACCCAGAATCGTCTCGACCGTTGGCACCCAAAACCCTACAACGGATCCATGCTCGAAATGCAACCGAGGAGGAAGTTACCCTCATCCATAATGATGCCCACTACGCATTCGTTAGAAGCACGACAGGTATGTCTCTGCCACTACCGGAAAAGCTGACTTTGATCCACTGACTCGATCAATAGAAATGCCCAACGAGGTACTTATTCAGCTGGAGAAAGATCGCGACTCTATCTATTTCAACAACCTGACCTTTGGTTCTGCTATTTTGTCCACTGGAGGCGCAATCGAGACGTGCTTAGCTGTCGCTCAGCGCCAGGTGAGAAATGCCATAGCCGTCATTCGCCCACCCGGTCATCATGCTGAGGATGATGCTGCGATGGGATTCTGTCTATTTAACAATGTGTGTGTTGCAGCACGAGTTTGTCAAAACAGACTAGGAGACGCGTGCCGGAAGATCATGATTCTTGACTGGTCAGTACCCACCATCACTGTTTAGCCACTCCAGTAAACTGACTTGTACTAGGGATGTTCACCATGGTACACTTCACTCTAAGCACGGTATTTGAGAACAATCCAAGCTCACATATCATAGGCAACGGCATCCAGAAAGCATTTTACGATGACCCTAATGTTCTTTACATTTCCATTCATGTCTACCAGGACGGTCGCTTCTACCCTGGAGGCCCTGCAGGAGACTGGGATCAGTGTGGCTCAGGCGCCGGAGTCGGAAAGTGAGTTCCTCTTTAAGCACATGAAATGACCAAAGTCTCATGCTTCTTAGAAACGTTAATATTCCTTGGCCCGACCAGGGTATGGGCGATGGCGACTACATGTTCGCCTTCCAGGAGGTGGTGATGCCCATCGCCCAAGAATTCGATCCCGACTTGGTGATTGGTGAGAATATCCCCTCTTTTGATTTAGTGCAAAGGTATTGACCGTAACAGTCGCTGCTGGGTTTGATGCTGCCGCTGGTGATGTACTGGGTGGCTGCTTTGTCTCGCCAGCTTGCTATGCCCAAATGACCCACATGCTCATGTCTTTGGCCAATGGAAAGGTTGCTGTCTGCTTGGAGGTGCGTGGTTTGCCTCTCTGAATTGTTACTTGCTTGATCTGACCTCGAAACAGGGTGGATACAACTTCAAGTCTATCTCCAAGTCGGCTCTTGCTGTGACCAAGACTCTTATGGGAGAACCCCCAGATCGTTTGCTTAGCAGTTCTCCAACTGACTCTGCAGTCGCGGCGGTTCGCCGGGTGAGGAGCATCCAATCCCAGTATTGGAGTCGCCTGTACCCCAAGACATCTGCTCACCCGGTGTACGCGAATCGTCTTCACGGTAAGAATTGTAGATTACCTCCGACTCAACAGGGCTGATGAATCTTCCAGATGTCCTTCGCCTTTACCAGTCGAACCAGCTGTATGAGAGCTGCAAGCTCACCCCGCTGCACATTTATCGCACCGCCATTTCCAGGTCATTTGACAAACAAGTTCTGGCAAGGTAAGTTCCATCATTGAATCTCAATATTCTAACATGGGACTCATCATCTGGCAGCCCAAACTATCACCAACATGTGCCGCTTATTGTCATCTTCCACGATCCGTAAGTGTTCCGATAATAAGCCGCAGATCATATAACTGACAGTATCTAGGCCTGAGATTGTGGGACAGGCTCATCCTGTGACCAATAAGTTGGAAGCGCACAATGTTTGGATGGTACGTGAATCCAAGATGATTGATTGAGATAGTCTGTTAACATAACACAAAGGCTGATTCGCTCACGGAGTATGTTAAATGGACCGTGCGTAAGGGCTACGCGGTGATCGATGTCAATATTCCCAAGCATGTAACTCGGGAAGTGGTAAGTCTAGCCGTGCAGTCCGCTGTACGGGCCATCGTCGATTAATTTGAACGGTTTTAGGCTGCCGGTGAATACCAGGGAGAGGACCAGAACCGCCCGTCTGCCACTGAAGAGCTTGCCGGGTACTTGTGGGACAACTACATTGAGTGAGTTATCGCCGGCTGGGCACATTGGTTATTATTAAGCTGACAAGTTACCAAAGTGCGAATCAGGCAACCGAAATTTTCCTGCTCGGCGTCGGCAACGCTTTCCTCGGCGTGTCGAACTTGCTGACCAACAGGGGTACGTTCAGGCCAACCGGGTATCAGGCTGTGTAACTTTGCTAATACCCGAGTAGAAAACCTTTACAAGCGTGTCAACGGCGTCGTCTCCTTCGTGTCTGTGAACCCAGTCCGTGCGATCGCATCTAGCACGCAGACCTGGCTATCGAAGTGGTACCGTGAAGTAAGCCGCCCGCAAATTATTTGTCAATGATATTTCTTACTAACACGATTCTTTTCTCTTTAGAACTCGCTTGTGTTTGTTTCAAACTCCCACGGTATTTGGACTAACCTAGACCGACGGCCTTCCAAGCGCTACGGACAGCTGGTTCATTCCCCGAAAACGGATCTGAACGAGATGCTTGATGAGCATAAGGAGGAAGTGTACGAGTGGATCTCCGAACGTGCGGACCGCGTGGAGGAGGACTCGGATGAAGATACTTGATTTCTTTGCTGATTCCTGATTCGGCGAGCGCGAATCCGTAGAATATCCAAGGTTGTGCATGGAGTTATGCGGTCTGTTATCGAATAATTCACTTTTCATACCCTAGTAATGACATGAAATTATCTTGCCAGTTAGTACATGTATCTGCCTATATTTGCCTAACCTCGGGAATTCCCCCCGCAGATAAAAATAGGCCGGGAAAACTATAGTAACATGTCTCTCTTTATATTTGCCGCTCTAATACCTTCTCCTCCAGCGCCACTACGGAAGGAAGATGTCAAGAGGCTGTCAGGTGCAAGGCCCCGGCCCTCTGAAGGAATGATATCAGCACGGCTTTTTGAATTTGAGGTTTTGAGACGTTAATGACTTCACTACGGTGACACATCACCAACCATAGCTCGAGGGTCTAGCGGTCTACATGACAAAGAAGCGAGTATGAGCTGGCTTCCAGTGACTTTGGATACATATGTATATAATTACTTTCCTAGTGTGGCGTTGATCTGCGTGCCCCTGGGATGTAACGATGTCTCACTTTTTACCCCAGAAACCCCAGCGTGGCACAATACGGCCCTAATCAATTCCGTAGTTATGCAAGAGAAACCCTCGGGTCTTCTTTTCTCTCCACCCTTGGCATACATGACCGGAAAGATCATGTTAATCCAAATGGTTGCTCTCGCCTAGGGCTGAACACATCCAATGATCGGTCGGAGCGCTCTGAGACATCGTATTCTTTTCGCTACACCCGTGGTCTCTTTTCTTCTCGTATATCCACTGACGTCAATCTTGGAAAACTCTTTGACCGTGCGATGCGGGGATTTTGTAAGATTCTACGAACCATTCCTACTTCCGGTCCTGTGACGGATGATGGCCTGACCGCTGCCCGAGTGGTTAGGGCTTCAATAGGTTGATTTGGGATGAAATGTCTTGGATTTGGTGAGTAAACCATCTTGTTTTCCATTAGCAGCTCCGCTTTGAGAATCGAGTCTATCCTCGGGTCAAAGGGGACCAGGTATAGGCTGGAAATCCATTGCTCAATCCACCAGCAGGGAAACTATATAAGGAGACTCGAATCCTACCCAAGAGAATATTCTCATCGCTTCCAACAGACTTCATTAATTTATTGATCTCAAACCAACTCAATCTGCCTATCAAAATGCATTTTTCTGCTGCAGTTATTGCCTCCGTTGTCGCTTTGGCACCACTTGCCAGCGCCGTTGGCAACGCTGTCGTGACCAACCGCTGCGCATTCCCAGTATACCTGTGGTCTGTTGGTGGCAGCATTGGCCCCAAGCAAACCATTCCAGCAGGCGGCAGCTACACAGAAGCTCTGCACCACGACAGTGCCTCCGGTGGTATCTCGTTGAAGATCACCACTGTTGACAACGGTCTGTACAACGGCAGCCCTCAGACCAACTTTGCCTACACTCTGGACCCAGGCACAGTTTGGTACGACTTGTCTGATGTCTTCGGTGACCCATTCTCCGGCAAGACGATTGTCGTGCGGCCCACACACACGGCTTGCTCGAGCATCTGTTGGCCGCAGGGTGTCAACCCCGGTGGCAGCCAGACGAAGAACTGCAACTCGGACAGTAGTATCAACCTGAACCTCTGTGCAGCCAAGTGTTAAGCGCTGTTCGATATAATGGTGGGGGCAGTGTCCACTAGCATGTGTGAATTGGCCAACGGAGCTGCGGGGAAGGAAGAGCTTTGACGTGGAACCAGTTAGGACCCTGACATGTATGTAGCTAATATGATAATGGGAAAGAGTGTTATATTTAAAGTCCAATCCTGGTAGACACGAGTCTGCCTTGTCTAGAAATACGCCACCGGTAGGTGATAGAGCGCTTATTAGGGCTACGAGGGCCTATCACCGCCTCGGCAGAGCATCTGGGCAGTATTTCCACCAGGCCCGGCTTGATCAAACATCGCCTGTCCCTCAGTTGACTTTGCAACAATCCTTCCCCCTCCATTTGGTGTATAATCCCACACAATACATATCGAAACATATATAAACGCGTCTCATTTTTGGGCTCCCTGGAATTTCCCAGTGCATTGACCTTATCAGTCACGTCATTGGCCTCTCCCCTTGGCAACTGAATGCCTCCAAGGTCCTCTGCAGCAAACCTGTGTCACAAAGGTCTCATTCGCAGCTCAACCCGCCCTTATCCCGATTTGTTGTCACGCATCACTGTGACCAGTCCTCGTTCAGCACAGCCCGTACCTTTACCGATTCTTTCTTCCGTGCATTGGACCCGCCGTTCATCCTCCCATTCAACCCCTAACTTCACCGCCACAACCCCGATCATGGCTCAAATCGAGCGTATTACAGAGAACTTGGAGAAGCCGGAGCTAGACGATCGTTCTTATCGGGTGGTCCGTTTGCCAAACAAGCTTGAGGCCCTCCTAGTTCATGACCCGGATACCGATAAGGCCAGTGCCGCCGTGAATGTCAATGTTGGCAATTTTTCCGATGAAGATGACATGCCAGGAATGGCTCATGCAGTAGAGCATTTGCTGTTTATGGGCACGAAAAAGGTAAATGAACAACCTACCACCTACCACCTACCACCTACCACCGCCACCACCTTCCAAGCCGAGGTAAATGCTAACCGGATCTCTGTTATGTAGTACCCGAAGGAAAATGCATACAACCAGTACCTAGCCTCCCACTCCGGTTCTTCTAATGCCTACACAGCCGCCACCGAAACGAACTACTTCTTCGAAGTGTCCGCCACAGGTGACTCCAGCGCCCCGAAATCAAGTGGAGATAGCACCCCTGCCGAGACAAGTGATAACAATGGCGTCTTGTTGAATGGGAATGGCTTAGATGGGAAGTCGCCCCTATATGGAGCATTGGATCGGTTTGCCCAGTTCTTTGTCGCTCCGCTTTTCCTAGAGTCAACCCTGGAACGGGAGCTGCAGGCGGTGGATTCGGAAAATAAAAAGAACCTTCAAAGTGACCTGTGGCGCTTGATGCAGCTGAACAAGTCGCTTTCAAACCCTAAACATCCCTACAGCCACTTCTCGACCGGTAATCTGCAGACCTTGAAAGAAGATCCACAGAAACGTGGTCTGGAAGTTCGCAGTGAGTTCATCCGGTTCTACGAGAAGCACTACTCAGCCAACCGGGCGAAGTTGGTTGTCCTGGGGCGGGAGTCTTTGGACACGCTGGAGCAGTGGGTCTCCGAGCTCTTTTCCGATGTCAAGAACAAGAACCTTGCTCCGAACCGCTGGGACGATGTTCAGCCATTCACTGAGAAGGACATGTGCACCCAAGTGTTCGTGAAGCCCGTCATGGATACTCGATCCATGGATATGTACTTCCCCTTCCTCGATGAGGAGGATTTGCATGACACCCAGCCTAGTCGATATATCAGCCATCTGATTGGCCACGAGGGCCCGGGCAGTGTTCTTTCTTACCTCAAGGCCAAGGGGTGGGCCAATGGCCTGTCTGCAGGCGCCATGCCTGTCTGCGCTGGGTCAGCATTTTTCACTCTCTCGGTGCGCCTGACCCCCGAAGGTTTGAAGCAATACCAGGAAGTCGCAAACGTCGTCTTTGAGTATATTGCTATGATCAAGCAACGCGAACCCGAGCAATGGATCTTCGATGAGATGAAGAACCTTGCCGAGGTCGATTTCCGGTTCAAGCAGAAGACCCCGGCTAGTCGGTTCACCAGCCGTTTGAGCAGCGTTATGCAAAAGTCACTGCCTAGTGAGTGGCTGCTGAGCGGGTCTTTGCTGCGACGATTTGACTCTGACCTGATCAAGAAGGCGTTGAGCTATCTGCGGGCTGACAACTTCCGCCTAGTCGTTGTGTCCCAGGAGTTCCCGGGTACATGGGACCAGAAGGAGAAGTGGTATGGTACCGAATACAAGGTCGAGAAAATCCCACAGGAATTCTTGGGCGGTCTTCAGAAGGCTCTAGAGTCGACTGAGGCAACCCGCACTTCCAATGTGCACATGCCTCACAAGAACGAATTTGTCCCGACCAGACTCTCGGTAGAAAAGAAGGAGGTGGCCGAGCCAGCCAAAACCCCTAAACTGATTCGCCATGATGATCGCGTGCGCCTGTGGTTCAAGAAGGATGACCGTTTCTGGGTGCCCAAGGCCACAGTCGAGGTAACGCTCCGCAACCCTTTGGTATGGGCTACACCCGCGAACCTCATCAAAACAAAGCTGTACAGCGAGTTGGTGCGAGATTCGCTAGATGAATACTCCTACGACGCTGAGCTTGCTGGCTTGGACTACCATCTATCGGCGAACATTTTGGGCTTGGACATTTCCGTGAGCGGGTATAACGACAAGATGTCCGCTCTACTGGACAAAGTACTCAATACCATGCGTGGGCTGGTTATCAACCAGGATCGGTTCAACATTATCAAAGAGCGCTTGACGCGGGCATTCCGCAACGCCGAGTACCAACAGCCTTACTACCAGGTTGGAGATTATACTCGCTATCTTCTTGCCGAGCGCAGCTGGGTCAACGAGCAGTATCTTGAGGAGCTGGAACATGTGGAGTGTGATGACGTGGTCAACTTCTTCCCCCAGTTGCTTGAGCAGACCCACATCGAAGTCCTGGCACACGGAAACCTGTACAAGGAGGATGCCCTGCGTATGACGGACTCTGTTGAGAAGATCTTGGGAGGCCGTCCTCTGCCTCCGTCGCAGTGGTACTTGCGCCGCAACATGACCTTGCCGCCCGGTGCCAACTATGTCTACCCCCGGTCGCTTAAGGATCCGGCCAACGTCAATCACTGCATTGAGTACTACCTCTATATCGGACTCTTCTCCGATCATGTCCTACGGTCGAAGCTCCAACTGTTCGCACAACTGACTGACGAACCTGCATTTGACCAGCTGCGCAGCAAGGAACAGCTCGGATATGTGGTGTGGAGTGGCGCACGCTACAACGCCACCACCCTGGGCTACCGGGTCATTATCCAAAGTGAGCGCACGGCACAGTATCTCGAATCGCGCATTGAGACTTTCCTCCGCGAGTTCGGCCCCATCCTCGAGAAGATGCCCGAAGAAGAATTTGAGGGTCACAAGCGCAGCGTCGTGAACAAGCGCCTAGAGAAACTCAAGAACCTGAGCTCTGAGACTGGCCGGTACTGGTCGCATGTCGGATCTGAGTACTTTGATTTCTTGCAGCACGAGACTGACGCGGCAAATGTACGCACCTTGACTAAGGCGGATCTCGTTGCATTCTACCAGCAATATATCGACCCATCTTCGGCAACACGCGCCAAGCTCGCCATTCACATGAACGCCAAGTCAGGCGCCCAGGTTGAGGAGCCGAAACTAGCCGAACAGAAAACACGCCTTGTGGAAGTAGCTACCAAGCACCTCGAAGCCTTTGACTTCACAGTGGATTCTGCCCGCTTCGCTACGGCATTCGATGAGGTTGACACGACAGCGGACAAGTCCCAGGTCATCTTTGCTGTGAAGAATTTCCTGGCGACCGAGACAGGCCTGTCACAGCAGAAGATCGAGCCTGTGCTTGAGACACTGGACGAGAAGCTCAGTTCACAGTTGAAGGAGCTGGGTCTTGGCTCTACCAGTGACATTCAGGGTGCGGCTAATGGCAATGGCGAGGCTCAAAAAGCTGTCGTTATCACCGACGTACCGACATTCAAGGCACGTTTGCCTGTTAGTACTGGCCCTGTTCCTGTGGCGGATTTGAGCGAGTATGAGGATTTTGATGCCAAACTATGAATGGTATACATGCGGAGTAGGTTGGGTGTTGGGCTGGATGGTTGCATGAATCCGAGAGTTGGGGTGTTTGCCAATTGAAGAGATAGTGAAGTTCCAGAGATGGACAATAATCCAACGACGTTCAGACAAGTTTTGTCATAGTACCCAGCCGATTGTGTAGTGTTGTAACAAAGCCCTGGAGTACTTCGACCACACGGGTACCTTAAGTTCGGCCTCGGGATAACCTGTGTCCCGGAAGGCGGTCATCCCGATAAGCGATAAGGGACAGTCGATCGGAGCTTTGGGCCCTTTGGGGAGCTCTCGCTGTTCTCGACCACAATAACAACGGTTGCTGTGTCAAAATGGCTACCACGCAGGACGTCCCTGTCAGTGGGCATCCGTAAGTATTCCCGATAAGATTGCGATAACGTTATCGATGTTGCACTTTCCGAATGGGTCAATCTGACACGATAACCTCTAGGCCCATTGTCCCCAAGGACTTCACCGCACAGCAGCCGGAAACTGTCCGCCTTTACCCCCTGTCGAACTATACCTTCGGCACAAAGGAGACCCAACCCGAAGAGGACCCTTCGGTTCTGGCAAGGTTGAAGCGCCTTGAAGAACAATATGGCCTGCATGGAATGCGACGCACCTGCGAGGGAATCCTGGTGTGCCACGAGCACAACCACCCCCATGTGCTGATGCTGCAGATTGCCAATGCATTCTTTAAGCTGTAAGTCATCACTATGGCTTGCGCATATTCACAGTCACTGCTAATAACCTTTAGGCCAGGCGACTATCTGCACCACGAGGATGACGAAATTGAAGGTTTCAAAAAACGTCTGAATGAGCGCCTTGCACCTGTGGGATCTCAGTTCTCCGGCGAAGGTGTTAATGATGACTGGGAAATCAGCGACACACTTGCGCAGTGGTGGCGACCCAACTTTGAGACCTTCATGTACCCGTTCCTTCCTGCACATGTCACCCGCCCCAAGGAGTGTAAGAAGTTGTACTTCATTCGGCTCCCGAAGAAGAGTAGGCTCTAACCCACCATGAGGTCTTCCCAGTAGATATTGCTGACACATAGCCCACTTATTATAGAGGTTCTGTCGGTCCCAAAGAACATGAAGCTTCTCGCTGTGCCGCTGTTTGAGCTGTATGATAACACTGCTCGCTATGGCCCTCAGCTTTCTGCCATTCCCCATCTCCTGTCGCGATACAACTTCGAGATGGTCGATGAGAACGACAACATTGTTGCTGTTACTCCTGGCACCCCGTTGCCTGCTGGCTACACTATCCCCCGAGTCATCCTTAGCGGTGATGGCGCAGGCGACGGACAGGACACTGGTATGACTGGCGTCGAGGAGGGAATGAAGATCGAATCTCACCAGTAGTGGCGAGTCCTTCCGAGAGCAATGAGACGCTAGCCAAGCCTACTTTGTGCCTGAGCACCGAGTGTTCCGGCCAAGGTTATTTGCTGGCAACGATGACGAACAAGATACAGGTTTGACTAGCATTAAGGATAGGATGCTTTTCGAGACTTCGAAAAAAGAAAAGGAGGGAAAATTACAAAAAAAATTCTCCTTCCATTGAAAATGGAATGGGCACAGCCGGTCGAATGAATTTTACGCTTCTAATGATCACACATGTTTAATAATGTCGTCGTAGTTGGATATTACCTCTACAGCATCCATATATAGATACGATCACGGGCGAAAGTGAGTGGCTGGAATTTCTTCTACACCGGACAATCGAACGACACCTGCCCGCAATGCCAAGCAGAAACGAACCAATGCTACTTCTACCCGACATGCAAAGAGCCCAACATGTTCATCTTCATGGCACTCGTATCGCATGGGGAAATAATCACCGTTGAAATAGCCCCATCCTGCGCTATAAGGCACAGGTAAGCGCTCCGCACTCCGCTATCTTACTATGTAGACCGACTGTCATCCACTCGCCCGACGTTTCTCCGTGGTTACATTCCCGGTGACGAACTCAACACCTGCATGAATTCTATGTCGATCGCACCGGAATCCCACCGGTCACGCGTGAAATATGTGCCATAGACCCGGAGAAAAGCCAACTCAGGAAATAATTCAATATACGAGAGGATGGGCGTTGTACCCCGCTCCTCGAAGATATCCCGATTCGTGAAGGATATTGGGATCTATACGAGTCTGCTTGGATTCGCCGGGTGTACATAAGGAAGCCATGTCTGCATGGCTATCTACATATGTATATTCGCCGTTGAAAAAGCCTTACTCCAGATATCTTCATAATGCTTCTTGGTCGACTTTACGGTATCGCTGCTCTTGCAGTGTTGACAGTTGCTGCTCCTTCTCGTCCTGTTCCTCGAGGTATGGATATGCATTCTTTTGTTCATGCCCTCTGATAACCAACTGACGCAAGCAATAGATGTCTCGACTGATGTGCTTAGTCAATTGACCCGATTCTCTCAGTGGGCTGCAGCGTCATACTGCACGAACAATCATGACTCAACCGGTGATGCGTTATCTTGCGAGGAAGGCAACTGTCCATTGGTGGAGTCCGCTGACACAATTTCTCTATACGAGTTTGATAAGTATGAGACCAACTTCCAAAGTCAGTCAAAAACTGTCACTAACACAGTGACACCTATCAGGACCTGCAGCTATGGCAATGTCGCCGGCTTCCTCGCGGTCGACAAAACAAACAAGCTGCTCGTCGTCTCATTCCGGGGTAGCCGCTCAATAAGCACTTGGATTGCGAACATCAACTTTGGCTTGACCGATGCCAGCAGTATATGCAGCGATTGCGAAGCCCACAGTGGGTTCTTGGAATCCTGGGAGACTGTTGCGGATGATCTGAAATCCAAGATCAAGGCCGCACAGACAACATACCCGGGCTACACTCTTGTCCTAACAGGCCACAGCTTCGGCGCAGCTCTTGCCACGTTGGGAGGTAGTGTGCTTCGAAATGCGGGATATGAACCAAATGTAGTGAGTACTATATCTCGAAATCAGCCCTTGATAATAGTGTATACTCACAATGAGACTATAGTATTCCTATGGCCAGCCACGGGTGGGCAATGAGGCTCTGGCTAAGTATATCACGAAGCAAGGCAGTCTCTGGCGAGTGACACATCAAGATGACTTGGTGCCTAAGTTGCCACCTGCAAGTGTTGGCTTTAGCCACGCAAGTCCCGAGTACTGGATTACTAGTGACGACGATACAACGGTGACCTCGTCTGATATTGATGTCATTGAGGGTGTGGGCTCGAAGTCTGGAAATGCGGGGACGTTGAACCCGGATATTGGGGCACATAGTTGGTACTTGGGACATATTACTGCGTGTCAATAGGATGAATATGATGTATATGTAGTTGTCCGGGTGGGACAGACGATATCTACTGCTTAGATGTATATATCTTGGTGAAACCAATTCGATATATATACAAAACACATCAATATATGAAAATTAACATATCTGCTCCTAATTACACTGTAAATAAGCTTGATTTTATATATTTTACTTGTTTTATAGCTGTTATGGCTGCTATGGCTGCTATAATTGTGCCACAGCATCAGAGCTTGGCTGTGGAGAACTTAAACTTGCGACACGTCGACCTCATGTTTCTGACAATTGCAGGATCTTTTACAGCATACTACATGAATTAGTATCTGATCAGTATCTCAAGTATATTCTACTCTCGGATTTCTTGAGCTCCCCCGGGGCATTGATTTCCCGTTAAGACGGCCGTCAACTTTTTCCCCCTCAATGACTTGACCACCTGGGCAGAGTGCCTCTGGCCGCCTCCATCCAACATGTTGTTCGCTCCTAGTGGGCCTCAAGGCCCCCGACGTCGCAGTCGGATGAAGGCTATCTTCATTACCATCTTCATCGTCCTCGCCCTGTACCTTTTATTCTTTACGAAGTCCCCCGTGAAGACGCAAACAGGCAGCTATGCGCAAAAACATGAACATGGATCGACAAAACAACCAGACGAGCTGGCTCGTCCTGCTGTACGGAGACGCAAGGATATGGTAGTCGCCAGCATGAAAAGCGATGACACGTCATGGCTGTCAGAATACTTCCCCGACTGGACGAAAAGTATCTACGTGGTGGACGACAAGCACGCGCCGTTGACGGTGTCGCGCAACAAAGGCCGGGAATCGATGGTGTATTTGACGTGAGTCCAACATGCAATGTGTGTTACATACCTCTCCTACCCCGTACTAACTAGAGCTGTTGAACCAGATACATCATCGACAATTACGATAATCTACCAGACTCAATGCTCTTCATCCACTCCCAACGCTACCAATGGCACAACGACGACCCATACTACGATGGTATCCCGCCGCTCCGAAACTTCCAGATCCCATACCTACAAGAGCAAGGATACGTCAACCTACGATGTGTTTGGACCCTCGGATGCCCGGTAGAAATTCGTCCTCTCACCGATACGCATCGCAGCAACGTACACGCCGGCGAATACTTCAAGAATGGATTTATGGAGCTATTCCCCGGGATCCCAGTCCCGGAGGAGGTAGGCGTGTCGTGCTGCGCGCAATTTGGTGTGTCCCGCGCGAAGGTGCTGGAACGGCCGCGTAGTGACTACGAGCGCTTCCGCACATGGCTGGCGGAGACACCGCTAGAGGATGATTTGAGTGGACGAATTATGGAATATTCATGGCATAGTATGTGTTTCCCTGCAATCCGCTCAGCTCCGATCGAAAGCTGACATTTTCTCCAGTGATATTTGGGAAGGACCCTGTGCATTGCCCCAATGCGAAGGAATGCTACTGCAAAGTTTTTGGTCTGTGCGATTTGACCTGCCCGTGGGAAGGTGGCTGTGATGACCGCTATTCCCTGCCACCATTCTCCTCGTTGCCCAAGGGGTGGCCGAATATTGGATGGAAGGGCCAAGCACAAGATCCTTCTCATGGATTGCCGGAAACTTGAAGTGCTCATCGGGATTGAAGAAATCAGCCACATAAGCTCCCCTTTTCACTGCCTTGGGTTAGGCGTCCTGCCCTGCTGCGTACATGCGCACTCAGATTGCAGTGCTCTAGGATCTATAAATGCACGAGGATATCCATCGCAACTGCGAAAGGATTTCACAGACATTGATACAATCGAATATATAGCGAATTAGTTACTGGAGGAGATTGGAATTTAGAGAATCCAGAATCTCCTGCATAGCTGCGTAGCTGCATAAGTGACTTAGACTGAAACAATTTCCAATGCGGAGCCGAGGCTAGTTTTATCTCCCCGCATTCAACTTCAACTTCTACAACTCTCTCTGCCTTCTCTCTAAAGCCAAAATGCTGATCATCGGGCTCACTGGCTCAATAGCCACAGGCAAGTCAACTGTCTCATCCATTCTCTCTACACCACCCTACTCCCTCCCAATAATCGACGCCGATCTTCTCGCCCGCAAAGTAGTCGAACCCGGCACCGCAGGCTACAAAGCGATCGTCAACTACTTCGGTCCCAGCACACCAGACCTATTATTGGAAGATGCGCCCACAAACCCGAATGGAAAACCACTGAACCGACCGGCGCTGGGGCGGCGCGTCTTTGGTAGCACGGAAGAGCGCAAACGCGACCGACAAGTCCTCAACGGCATCGTCCACCCCGCCGTCCGGTGGGAAGTCTACAAAGCCTTAATCTACCATTACCTGCGTGGCCAATGGGCAGTCGTCCTGGATGTACCGCTCCTCTTCGAGAGCGGGATGGATCTTATCTGCGGAACGGTAATTGTGGTTGGGGTCCACGATCCTGAAATCCAAACTGCGCGCTTGCGCGCCCGCGATGCGCATCTTACAGCCGAGGATGCAGAGAACCGAGTCCGGAGTCAGGGGGATGTGCGGACGAAAGCGACGCAGGCGGAGTTTCGGGGGACGACGGCGGCGCGTGGGGTAGTGATTTGGAATGATGCTGATAAGGCGGAGCTGGAGGTTGCGGTTAAGGGGGCTATGGGTAGTATTGCGGCGTCGAGTCCGAGATGGTGGGCGTGGGCGTTGTTGGTCGTGCCGCCGGTTGGGGTTGGGGTTGCTGCTTGGAATTTGATTGTGAATTTTGCGACGCAGAAGGGGTGGGAGAAGAAGAAGCAGGAAGAGAAGGCGAAGCTTTGAGGGTTTTGCTTCAAGAGCCAAATCGCCACTTAGGTATCTCTATGTAGTACCTTTTCCGTGGCTTTACGCTTTTATTAGGGCAGAGTCAGCCTAGACTTAGTGAGGTCCTTAGCAGAGCCTGGGACCTAGTATATATAATGTACATTGATTATAATTGTCGTGTAGAATATCTTCAAATTTTCATGTCGGACCCTCGCCATTTACCAAGTCCTCCAGTAACACATGCTAGCCAGTAGCGATGTGAAGCCGATCACGTGGACCAATTTTTGAAAGAACTTCCCCAAGAGGCTTTTGGGAACTCCTTTTGGAATTCTCACTTCCATTGTGTACCGGAAAGAGGCATTCATCTCGTTGGAAATGAAAGCAATGGTCTTTTGCTGCCCACGGCGCATTTCGACAAAATGAAGAGATGAACAGAGTCCTGAATGGGCAGAATAGACGGGGCTCAAGGGTCATTTCTGATGCTTCCTCTATGAGAGTGGAACCGTTGCACTGGACCACAGATCTGAGATCCCTTGGACGTGATAGAATGTGGAATCATCGTAAAGGGAGAGAGTGGCAAGTCCCACAGCCTCTTTAACCTGCAAGGGCTTAAAGGGCAGCTCTGTCCAGGTCAATAGACGATCTGTATTTGTATTGCTGTCTGCCTTGTTGGAGAAGAGCATCCGGAACTGAGACTGGGAGTGTCTGAGAGGATGATCGTCAGCACTCCCTAGAGGATTGTATGTAGTTGAAGCTGGACACTGTATTGCCCTTGGCTACAGCGCCAGTAATTCCCCTCAATGAGAGTTTGAAATAGCCCTTCCACATGCTTGCGGGCCTTTTTATATTGTTGTAGAAGGGGGCTCCAGGTCTGGCGCCTTCTTTTGCTTGCTTCCCGGTGATTGGACTGGTCAATCGGAGTCTTCAATATTGTATTTCCCGCGTTGATCTTTGTAAGGAGATCGTCGTAAACCGCTTTGCTAAGGATCTTACGGGATTTCCATAGATCCTAGGTTTCGGGGGCTGGCTGATAGGATCCAAGGTGAGTACAAAACCGCCATATAGTATAAGAGTAGACAAACAGATCACTCATGTTCGTCTAATCTTCACCAATGTGTAACTTTCGAGAGAGATATTCTAGCAAATCCGAGAGGGAAGGCACATTTGTAAGAACACATCATAATTTCGGTTCAGCTTTCTGCGGAGACGACTTTGCAGAGCTGCGTTTGCCCATTCTTCGCCTTGTGGGTTATTGATGAGTTGAGATATCTCATCTTCGTCGTCGACGACCCCTTCGACTCTAGTATATTCAGCAAGATGGTGCGCTGTGTTTGAAGTCCCATCGAATATCCTTTGAAGTCTCGTCGGTATCGCCTTAGAAGCCTGATCTTCTCAATGCCGAGAGCGTAGGCATCGATCTGGGTTATAATAAGAGGAAGAGTAGCAAGAGCGAGGCCCGCCCCGATGCCATTCGCCATCCTTGTGCCTGTTGAGTCAAGATGAATTTTCTGTGAGCTGACTTGTCAACCCAACCCCTCTACAATACCTCGCACTATACGGGGACCAACCTTCGACTCCAACAACAAATCTCGATGAGTTCCAAAAAGGATGGCAACTGTGCCAGACCCATTCAGAACTGCATATCCAGTTCCACTCCTTAATTGCTTCGGATAGCCTCACTAGATATATCCTCGAAGTTCGCCTGCAAACATGGTGGGACGAATTGGGTCGATTACGAGTATGGGCCACAAAAACGCAAACAAGAGCCAGGGAATTGATCCAGAACATATAGAATCGACCATACCAGAGGCTCCCGTTAACGATGTATACAAGAGAAAAAAGAAAGAAAAAAAAAGAAAGGGCCCGAGCCCGGGATTGAACCGGGGACCTCGCGCAATATTGCTTTGGGTGAACCCTAAGCGCGAATCATACCACTAGACCACCCGGGCAGTTGTTGTAGAATTCAGGATACCTTAGATATAGGAGAAAGCTCTCCAATTTTCTTTTATTAAAAATAATTAATAGTTAAATTATAGCTAGTTAAGTAACTAAAGTTAACCCGTGCACTGTCATCTGAATTAGAAAGGCATCCATTATATACGATCCATACAAGCAGGTTGATGCATACAAGCAGGTTGCCCTAAAGGAAGCTGCAGCTTCTGTTGAAGAATGGAAGCTCGAGCAAGAACGCATCAAACAGAAGGAAAGGAGCCGCGTGACCTTTGCACAGAGGATGAGATTGAGCAAATCCTTAAGGAAAAAAAGAGAAGAAAAGGGGAAAATGGAAAATGGAAAAAGAAACGAGACAGTTACGTGGATACGTGGATTAAGGTAAGTGACCTACATCCATCGTCACATAACCCTGGAAATAATAATATTGACGCTGTTCTCTAGGTCTAGTGCAAACACCCGATGCCAGAAACATTGGAGGCATATAATTTGCCTCGGGGTTGGGATGAGGTTAGTATACGATGAAAATATATATGGTATATGTCTAGAGACTAATGCTGTCTGATATACATAGCTCGACACCGGCTACATTATTATCAAAATGTGGATACACGAGGACTTTCAGGAAGAGCTCTTCGCCCGCACCCGTGTATGCGCGAGGGAAAAGTCGTTGAAACATCCCACTCCATGGCCGGATTGAAGGTCAATGACGGGGGAAAGGAAAAGATGTTCCTGACCCGGAAGAAGAGCCCTAGCGGTCGACTAAGGCAGTTACAATAGAGGTGTCGCCAGGTAGATAGTCACTAGCAACAACTAGTTTCGACGACATTGCTCATAGATATGTATCTACCTGGCGTGTAGTGGACAAAGAGAAGTTTCTAGGTCAAGGAGTATAGTGGTTGCTAAGCATTTACCATCAGGTGATACTGAGAATGAATTGATTGATAGAACCCCAAGACGCCATACATGCTACGCTAAAACGCCAATCAAAACATCTGAGCTGGATATCTTGAAGATCATCCGTTTAGTGGCTCTTGCGCTTCTTCTTCTTCTTGTCAGAGGATGGGGCTCCCAACAAAGACCCCCGACCAGACCCAGATATACTAGTGAGATCAGACAGCTTCGTCGGTCGTGTGTTTCCTCTCGCTTTGGCTTCTGCCTTGAGTCTGGCCTTTTCCACCATTTGGGCAACCTCTTGTGGATTCGACGGGTTGATTATGGTGTCTTCATCTTCATCGGGTGACTAAGAAAAATGAGTACAAAACATCAAGTGTGAGATAGTGAATACTGACCTTGCGCTCCTTGCGCTTGAAATTGCCATACGCACGCCGTCCACCAGAGTAGGTATCGTCATCTGCATCTAACGAATCTGCTGCCAATACCATAGGCTGCCGAGTGGACTGGGGCGCAGCAGGGACATCTAGAACCCACTGTGTCTCACCGGCCTCTGCAGCTGCTCGTGCGACAGCTTGCTGTCGCTTTTCTTCCTCGGCAGCAAGTGCAGCGGCGATCGCATCCATATCTGAGGTGCTACGGCTCTCAGCCCCGGTGGAAAGACGAGGCCGCTTGGAATTGTGTGAGCTGTCATCAGAAGATGGGCTTTGAGTCTCTTTTGCAGCTGCAGCGCGTCGCATAAACTGGGATATAGTGTTAGTTAGTTGCATGGCTGCTAATCGGGAAACTGTCATTCATACCTTCATGGTCAATAGATTTGACGACATGGTCTTCTCAGGCTTTCCAGCCGGGGAGGAAGAGCCAGCCATGATAGGTTGAAAGCAAAATCTCAATGGATATAATACCCAACTTTTAAAACAAGAGAAAGATTTCGAACCACTTTCACTTGCGAAGCGCAAAATAAAATGACGCGGCAGAAAATCCAAAGTGCAGGTGGAGCTATCTCGAACCAGCAAGCGGTGACCACCCACCAAACCACACCTCACGGATTATTCAGTGCCGACTTGCACTTGGTCCCTTGCCCAACGCTCTTTTTGTCCTCCGTCATAACCAACAAACCCGGGGAAATTGCCCAGTATGATGTCCTGTGGCCGCAGAATTGCGACCTTTTCGTCGGTCCGCCCGCGCTTCATTGTCCGCGCATACTCCTCGACCGTGCCCCGTCTGAACGAGAACCGTATCCCAGCCAACGACCCGACCCCGCGGAAGCCCACGACGAATGTCTCTGCAACCAATGCCGAGCCTACCGACGCTACTCTCCCTGAGGCACCCGAGGTTGGCGAGCGCATCCGGAGCATGCAGGCCCCGAACCGCGCTACCACCTGGGCCTCCAACCAGCAGCCGCGCGAGAAAGCCATGGTTGGACCTCGCTTTGAGCAGACCATTATGGAGACTCAGGTGCGAATCAATTGAAAACAGTAGTGCTTGTGCAATTGCTGTTGGCAATGCATATTTGGTCCGAGACTGACTTGCTACTCTTTAGCCGCGACCATATGCCGCTATCGAGCTCATTCACAGACAGCCCGTCCGCTGGACAAAGTCCAAGGTTGTCAGCTGTGACGGTGGCGGTGGCCCTCTCGGCCACCCCAAGGTCTTCATCAACACCGACAAGCCTGAGATCGCTACCTGCGGATACTGCGGTCTTCCCTTCGTATGTCCATTTATATCCGCCGTCCTCCCACCGGCTAAGACTGGATCTTCGCTAACATCTCTCTAGGCCCATGAACAGCACCGCGCTTACTTGAAGTCCCTGCCCGCTACCAGCTACCCCCTCGAGCCCACCGGTGACGCCATTGAGGTGAACGAGTCTCAGCGTGTGACAGAGGGTGGCTTTGAGCAGCGATAGACGGCTAGCATGAGATTTACTTTTATCGGCGTTGCACAATTTGCGTTTTTCAATTGGTTTTGGGCCTGAGGCCGTGTACAGAATATCGATGAATGGATCCGCTGCTCTTCGATCGTGTGTGATGATGGTATTGTCCTCAAAATGTGTGTACTACTTCCACTACCTGCATATGATGGTCTCGTATAATCTGGGTCATATGTCCTCTCTCGCGCCAACAAAAATCCCTATTTTTATCTTATATCATTCGAAGCCGGGACATCCTAGATAAATCACAATTGCCCGCGCTCCTCATCCAGTCAAGCCTTCTGGCCCTGGATCGTCGCGACAACCTTGCGACTGTGCCGGCTCGTCCGGAACTCCAGGTACCAAATGCCCTGCCATGTTCCTGTTGCCAAGCGACCGTTCGTGATAGGGATATTGACTGAAGCGCCAATGAGGGCAGATTTGATGTGAGCCTGTTGGGAAATTAGTGCTTTGTTTCGAAGGGAGAGTAAAAAGAACCGCAGAAGCTAGTCAGAGCTAGAATCTTGAAGGGAACATAGCGATCTAACAAAAATTTCCAATCCCCAATCCCCGGCTATCTCCAAACACATACCGGCATATCATCCTCGCCCTCGGCAGAATGACGATACAAATTCCCCTTCTTATCCATAGGCGCAATACGATCCAGCGCATCGCTCATATCGGCGCGAACATCGTCGTCCCAGTTCTCGTTCAACGAAAGTGCACAGCTGGTGTGCTGCACGAATAGATTCAGCATGCCGACTTTGTAGTCGCGGATCTCGGGGACCTCCTGGAGGACATGGTCGGTGATAAGGTAGGAGCCGCGACTGCGAGAGGGGAGAGTAAAAGTCTTTTGAGACCAAGACATGGTGTATAGAATTGGAAGATGTGTTGCTGAGAGTAACTGGGAGAATATAGAGGGGCAGAAGAAAATAAGAGGGTTGTGATTGGGTGGGTTCTCTGATGTCATTGGATCTACTTATATCTTGAGCGTCCAGGGCATCTTGGGCAGGAATATTCTTTCTCTTCGGGTAAAGCAATTGGTTTACATGTACTACATTACTGTTAGTTTTTTGACAGGTCTAAGCCGTTGTTCTCACTCTTGACGAACTCCTCCTCTCCGCCCCAGCGTTAGAGCTATACAGATGTGATACAGCTGTCACCACCTCAACAACTTGGACAACATGTATCGAGATTTGTCTTTCAATAGTATTCAGTTCAATAGTATTCAGTAATCACCCCGAAATATCTTGGGTTCAAATGGAGCAACTCTCATCCCTGAGTGGCTTTTCCCCCACTGTATTAGTAGAACACCATTGAGACCTAGTGCCATGACTATCTGTTTCTTTTGCTGACTACCTAAATACTATGCATCTGCATCGTAAGGTGGCAGATACTGCTCATCCGCAAATAGCTCCACGAGATGGTATCGACGATGCGCCGTGAAGAGTATAATCATTCCTTGGGTGAAATTCTGAACTAAAGCGAGCAGCGATGGACTATTCCGAAGCTGTTTATAAGCCGATTTTGTGACCTACAGTAAACTGTTAGTAACCTTTACCATTGCAATATATATGTATGTTGGAACTTGCACTAGGCGTATAGCTCGTGAGATACCGCAAGATATCCAAATGCTGGACACGATGTGCGTCGGCGAAATTCGCGACGAAATTGCCCGTTTCATCGTCGAGACAGAACTCTTTGTAATATGACATGATATCATTGCTAAAATCAATGAAGAGCATAAGCTCTAGGTGCCGGGGAAATATTGCGTAACGTATTCCTCTTCGGGAAAGACGGAGTTGGGATAGAGCAATCGGAGCAAGATCTCTGGACCCCCGACCCTAGTTCGTAAGAACATAGGCATAGGGCGGGACTCGGATGAGATCTTGAATTTGGACTGGTTGATCTTGTACTCGATGGCACGGCCATTGGTATAATAAAGCATGGCTTTAGTTATCACAGAGTGGCAGTATGGACCGTAATAATGCGATAGGTTGCGAAGGTGAGAATCCAACCCAGCCAGGATAGGATGCTTGTGGTGTCTGATTCAGAATAAAAGTAGATCAGCATATAGTTAAATGCTTATAATGAAGTTAAGCTGTAGACTCACTTCTGACCAAATGCTTCAAGATCCTCTATGAATTCCTCCGCCACATCGTCCACTACAAACATATACACGAATTGAATGGCAGCTAGCACCCTCAGCTCCATTATATATAGATGCTACTCTTGTCAAACAGATCTGAGACCCCTGCTGCACGTTAGACAACCCCTCTTTAAGTAGTACTTCTGTCATACGAGATAATATATTGCCATGAATTATCAGTCTTCCTCCGTCGCTACCCAATATGCGGGGAGCATTTCGTGGTTATGACTTCATCGGCTCTTCCGGAAGACCCTTACTGACGACAATCGCTTTGAAAATCATTTCCTCAATTTCATATTTTGTTGAGCTCGTGAAACATGAGTTCCTCCGTTGACCCCACCTCTCTGCTAGTGTCCGCGGCAGTCCCGGCATTCAAGTGTCCGGCTGGGACAAAGATGCACATCCTGAACTTGGGCACCCTCCAGGCAGATGAATCATGGTTTGTATTTGCCAATGGGAGGTCAAGTCGTGAGCTTCTTACTAAGCTTACATAGGATCCTCCGAGGTGCCAATGCAAGCTCCTTGAGCAACCCTGATCCAGTGAACAAACGTCGAGATTTAGTGCTCCTTTCGGCTCTCATTGAGTATCCGGGAGTTGGCCTCATTCTGTATGAGACGGGCTGTGCTGAGGATATAGACGTGGTTCGTTGGAACTTATCGCCATGTTCCTTGTGCATAACTAATCAAAATACAGAAATGGCCAGCGCCAGTCACGGATGTCTTCCCGCGAGTTGAATACTCGGACAACCATAAACTCCCCAACGCTATCAAAGCCACTGGGAACGACATCAAAGACGTGAAAGCGGTAATCATTGGCCACCTGCACCTTGATCATGCCGGGGGACTTGAGCACTTTGTGGACACAGATGTCCCAATCTATGTCCACGAAGAAGAGTTCAAGCATGCTTGCTGGGCGGTAGCAACCGGGGCGGACTTAGGTGTCTACCTAGGACACTACATGCTGCTGGAAAAGCTGAAGTGGAATACCTTCACCGACTCACAACTTGACCTTTTCCAAGGCATAACCCTCCACCATTCACCTGGCCACACACCTGGACTATGCATTATGCAAGTCAATCTTGCCAATGATGGACCATTCATTTGGACCACGGATCAGTTTCATGTTGCGGAAAACTATGAGCTCGGTCATCCCCACGGGGCATTAGCTCGGGATCATACTGCGTGGTATCGCAGTCTCAACATGATCCGCAGACTTCAAAGACTGTACGATGCGACTATGATTTTCGGTCATGACAAGGAGGTTGCCTTCAAGCTCATAAATGCAAAGCCATTCTATGATTGAAGGTCTGCACTTCAAGCTTGCTGTCAGCCTGCCACTTAATCAAATGAAGACGTCTTTCCTTTCCCTCCCGGAGCCGATGTTGTCGAATGCCAGCTTGTAGCTTTAGTTTGACCGGACCGTAGAAGCGCAAATAGAGGGGGAATTTAACCTGAGAGTGTTAGAACTGGTATTTCATTGAATTTCCCAAGTCCTCGACAACAAGTTGATCGATGTTGAAGGGAACTTCGGAAGTGAGACTCTCCCTAATAGGAAAGTAGGTCGGCTAACAACATTGACCAACCAGAAGCATTGTTTTGAACTTTATTTCCAATCTATACTTACCTAAATAGGAAGGTAAGGACTGGCTTCAGTCTTATTAAGGAAAAGATGGTGGGATAATAGATAAATAGAGACAAGAGATATACTATGCGCAGTATTGAACTGATAGCCATTTCTGGTTTCTTATTCTCTCCCCCTTGCCTAGTGCGATGAACCCATCCCGTTGATCTGAAGCCTGACATCCTGGGTCATTCCATCCGTCGAGACAAGCCGTGCTTCAGTTGCGCTTTCCTCCGGGAATATCTGAGCCGTCAAAGAAACCTCTCCTTGACCTCCCAAGACCTCAACGCTAGACCAATCCACGAAGACCTGCAAGTTGATACGTTTATCCGCGCTTGCTGACAGTGGTGCGCGATACAAGCTTGCGAAGGTCTTGTCAAAAGATACATCTCCTGAGTTTCGCCGATCCACGAAGACCTCTTTGCTGGTAAAGTTGTACCCGATAAGTGTCTCTTGCTTGAAGTCGGAGCTAGCACGGATAGCAATCGCAAAGGTAGATTCCAGGGAATCGTCGGAGTCATGATCAGAGAAGCTCAGGTCGATCTTGAACGCCTTGCCTGGGGAGTCAAGGCTGGTTGGTCCTTCCGGCACAGATTTCCAGGAACGTCTCAAGGCCTCGCGGTCGGCAACAGTCCGCCAGTTCTGCTGCGGTTGTTGAAGGAGGGTCACCTTCTCATTAACCGTCTCCAAAGACAACTGGCGGGGAACAGACATGGCACTTCGCCAAGGGTTTGTCGGGATCAGTTCTCCATATTGCCAGTTATTCATCCACCCGATCTGGACCACCACTCCATCAGGAAGTCCGTTATAGCTGGCGGCAGCATAAAAGTCCGGACCGAAATCCATCCAATTGGCAGACTTGTTGTCCGGATAGATGTTATCAGGATCAGCGTTGAAAGTCGCTCCGTCGAAGTCGCCAATGAAGTATTGCGTGCCTGATCCGACCGTGCCAGGTGGGCCACCAGGGTTGAGTCCCAAAACCAGTACCCATTTCTTGGTCGATGGGTCTCCCTTGATGGGCATTTGGAACAGATTGGCACATTCCCATACGCCGCCGACGGCATTGTAGGGTCCGAATTCGCTGGCGAAAGACCACTCTTTGAGGTTGTCGGAACTCCAGATTAGAAGTTTGTGGATTGCTGCCGCAACTGTGACGGCGATCCATTTTTGTGTATCGTCATGCCAGAACATGAAGGGATCCCGGAAGTTTGCGAATTCAGCTTCATAAGGAGAGGGTGGGTTGTGAATCACGGGGTTCTCGGTATCATATGTTGTCCAGGTCTCGCCCTCGTCGAGACTGTAGGCAATTGACTGAGATTGCTGCTCTGCGCGAACGTGTTTTCCACTTGGCAGATCTTGAGCGACGGGATACTTTGTAAAGAACGGTTGTTAGTCTCTATGAGTGATCAAGTGAAAATAATTAATCGTACCATAGAAGTATACATGGCGACCAAAGGAACCTTTCCATCAACACCGAAGCCACTCGTGTTATTCACATCCGCTACCGCACTTCCCGTGAAGTACATCTCGGTGATAGTATCGGGATATCCTCGAGCAAGTAGAGCAACGGGGCGCTCGTCCCAGTGGTTTAAATCCCTACTCGTTGCATGCCCCCATGACATATTCCCCCATTCAATACCACCAGGATTATATTGGAAGAAAAGATGGTAGGTGCCATTGTGATACAACAGTCCACTAGGATCGTTCATCCAATTTTTCCTGGGGGAGAAATGGTATTGAGGACGATACGGTTCGGTATAGTCCAGGCCGGATGCCGTCCCGGCGAGAAGGCCGAGGGCCATTGTGAGGAACATGCCCATCTTGGAATTTGATGGAAGTCTCTATGCAAACACCTACTATATTCCATCAGGGAAACCCGTACAAAATTTATACTTGACAATATGCCTCATCTACCCCCCCATCCCACATTTCATACTTCTTCGCATTGCCCGATGGGATCTGCACCTTCTGCAAATCTCGGGGAAATACAAACTCTCACACTCTACGTTATTATAGAAACAACTAAACAATCGGCAAGCCCCCGGAGCTATGTCGCTGAAACTCAGAAGTAATCTCGGAGCTCAAGACATTGTAATCTTCACACCCCGCACATATCGCGGGGGTATGTGCGAGTAGACAATGCAACTCAGGGGACTACAAAGTATTTTCTCCACTACAATGAAGTATAATGAGGGATTTCTACTATCTACCAGCCCCTCTAAGTCGGCGACTCTTCGATATTAGAAATCAGAACTTGACCGTGGTTACTTGGCGCAACGCGATTGATAGGTACATCGGGAGTACCTCACAATATCTTGCAGGCTGGTGACGTAGTATTCCTCGCTCGTGAAATGACCCCCAATCAGGGCAGATGAAGGTTTAACTCTGCCTGCAACCCAGGATGCACTCTGGTCAGTGGCACTAACATATAATCCTGGGCGTGTCCTTCAGGTCTGAAGTGTAGGGCACTGATGCTGCTGCTGGTGTCCGAGGGCAGAGGGGTGAAAGCTAGTGGCATGAACCGGACTGGTGTCGTCCGCACTGTCATTCTGCGGCAATTGCTTAAGCCTGTCGTACGTCTGCTTAATGTTTTCAAATATTAAGCCCATGATCGAGAATAAGTCTCCATTCTCTGATATAGCGTGATCACCGAGTGATACACTATTGAAGCGACTGCAGAATGCATCTAGCACGCAATCAAAGTCGACGGTCGTTCGCGCAACTCGAACATCCCAGTCACGAAGCTGGGGAATCCCGACTGTTAGTCTATAAATGATGGCTATAGCATATGTAATGCCAGACCACTGCGTGTAAGAGAGACTGCCGTATTCAGATGTTGGGATAGAGAGGAAATTCTGAGCGAGCTGCCCTGCAGATTTCAAACAGAGAAAGAGGACCTCCAATCGAACTTGAGACGTAAAAGATGGGTCTATTGAATCTTTTGAAGTCTTTTGCCGCATTTTTGTTGCAGAGATAGTGACGAGATCCATCTCGTAGACATGCATTACAGCAACATCACGAGCCAGGCTCATCCCGTCTATGGCATATTAGCATCGGCTGCATTGGATTTTCGATCAATTGAACTTACTTGGTTGCTGCCATACGAGTGGAAGCGAGTGCTCCCACTGCTTGAATTCGACTTGAAAGGATTGGACCTTCATTTCAACGTCTAGGCCATCCATGTGGTCATGTATAATGTTGCCAACATTTGAAAGGCTGCGGTGGTTCACCTCGGCCATGTTTTGAAGCTGGACGAGCGGCAAAAGCAATGCGTCCGTTGGATGCTCTAATTCTTCACCCAACGATCTCGCACATTCAAGCATATAGCTTTGGAATGGGATACTATTCGGCTTCATTGTGATCCAGCCGGTGCTAATACAGCTTTTATTAATACACTCTCCATTCTGGGCGATGATAGGTTTTATCGGGAAAATAGGATCGAAAAGCCGAAGGACTTTGGGGGGACTACTTACGTCCTCGAAAGATAAAAGCAGCCTAAGTATGCTCGGCGGGCTTCTCGGCTAAAAAACTCATCGTGGTCGGCTGAAGGTGTAGAGACTTTGCGGTAATGTGTCAATCGAAGTCCTATCTTCCTACTCATCGCCTCGGTAGGTCTGAGGTTCAAGCCCATGTCACCAACCATGCCAATTGCGATATGAAGTAGTTGGTTGAACTGCTCTTTCTTGGGAATATAATAAAAGTGATACCTAGAGTAAGTGTTGGTTAACAGATTTGAACCAAGAGTATTAAATTGGTATAGTCTACTCACCATGCCAAGTACACCAGGATCCCATTTAGGAGATCTAAGCTCCTTTCATTGTGAACCATAATAGTATGGAGAGCACAAGTTCTAAATTTGTCACCGAGGGACTTTTGTAATTTCTTGTCTGAGGAGGTCGCTGCCGCCAATGCTGCCACTAGGACGAAAGGTTGTTCATTACACATTGTCAACACAGTCGCGTGACTGGGAACCATGAAAAATGGAAAGTAAGAGGTCATGGTACGAAACCGACTGAGTAATCCATCAGCAGCGTCAATGGACAGACCGCACTCAAGCAGTAGTTCAGGGCAGGATACGCCATTGATTTTAGGATAGCCAGCCCACTTATAAAGAGGCCGATGGGGGGGGTTTACACTCGTGCCGTTGTTATGGCTGCTGCTAGGCGTGGAATCTTGTACCCCGTGACTGGAAGACGAATCATCGGTAGACAAGCCATTTTCCAGAAACTCCGCCTCGCGCTGTGAAGGTCCTTGCCCGTGAATCAGTTGGGACTGGCTAGCGAAAGCAACCAGGTTATCGAACTTCGACTCCAGCGCACAAATCCGGGCTTTTGAGCTATGCTTTGGTTTGCGTTGCCGCGGTGGCTGCGGTTGTCGCTCCAGAAATACACAAGTCCTTTTAGAATTCACACACTTTAGGCAGGTGCCAGGTTCAGAGCTTGGAAGACAGCGGACCTTAAGCGAGCGGCATGTTTCGCACGCTTGGGAGGCCTTGTTCAGCCCTCGACCCATTGAGTCTATTTCCGAATGAGAAACGCAGGGAATGCCAAGGTTGCGGGAGACCTGAGCTCAGCTCGGAGGGAAGCGCTGGAAGTAAAACGAGTCAAAAGACACCATCTGCTCATCTGTTGGGAGAAGGACGGAACGGAAATTCAATTTGCATCTCCGATCCGCGATTTGACTAAGCTGAGGGCTGACCCGTGGACCCGTCAGTGGATCCGTGGGGGAGCGGCTCCATGGATCGGAACAAGAAGCACAACTCTACCTCCGTTCCGCGATATATCAAAGAGTTGGAGATGGTGAAAATTGATTGGGGTAGATCATGTTTCTACGCATTTAAAGAGTTGATGCCATGGCCATTTTTCTAACTTTCCTTCATCTTTCATCTCTACCACCATCCTCTGTCAAGCAATTCACCCGCCATGGCGCCTATCCAGTTTGGTGTTATCATGATACCATTTCAACTCATCGACGTTGCAGGCCCCGTGGATATCCTATGCAGCTCCTCTGTTCCTTATCTAAGGGGATTCGGCAATCCCGGCCTAGCTGAACGTGGTATCGATATCGAATTCCACTATATCGGCGAGGGAATGGACCCTGTAACCCATAATTCAGGTTACAAATCCCTGCCTACAACGACTCTGTCTACTTGTCCTAAGCTTGATTATCTCCTAATCGGTGGTCCTGGGCCGGACTATCTCAAATCGATCCCGCCAGCGATAGCAAGCTTTGTGTGCGAACGAGCCGACGAAGTCAAGACCGTATTCACTACTTGCACCGGCGGCATCGTTGCTTCCGCGTTCGGTCTCCTGGATGGCCTGAACGCCACGACGAACCACGAAGCCATGGCGCTCGCGCGGGAACTTGGACCCAATGTCAAGTGGACGGCAGAAAAGAATTGGGTCGTTGACGGCAAATTCTGGACTGCTGGTGGTGCATGCGCTGGCATGGACATGATGGCTCATTGGGTCATGGAGAATTACGGAAAGGACATAGCCGAAGCCGGATTTGCAGCTCTTGCGTATGAGCCTCGCGATGTGGATGGAAAGCAGGTTATCTTAAGAAGGCATGCTTCAGAGTGATCGAGTCGCAGTTATCTGGAGAGCAAGCAATTGGGAACTTCAGAGTCAAACACGCTGTGGGTTCAGAATGCCAAACATGTAGTGGATACTTTCTTTCTTTTTCACCATCTTAATGCATACTTGGCTAGGCTGTATTGGAAGCGAGCCAAGCCCAGCATTCTATCCTTAGCTACATAAATTGCATTAATTTTGATTCAAGGTTGTACCATATAATACTCTCAGCTCTGGGATAAAATACCCACATGGCTCCTGTTCAGCTTGGCGACTAGGATAACTTACAGCACACACGTGCGGGATATCTCGGGGTACTCCGGGGCTAACGCAAGACCCGCATGCCACGATGTGACCCTTAGCAGCTCATTGCCTCATTTGGAAATAGGTCCCTCAGCATTCTTGTGGTATTCCCAGCTATGCTGTCTCCAAGTATGTATTTAATGAGATATTGGCACCACTCCGAATGTCGAGTCACTATCGCAATCCTATAACATTCAAACAGCCAACCATGCACTTAAAGCTAGGAGCTAGCTTGGCAGCTCTGATCGCCAGCCATGTGGCAGCTCTCTCGCAGATAACAGATGACGAGATGGGCTCACTGCTCGATGCAGGCGGCGTAGATCTAGCAGACCGTTACGCACCCGTGTGGTTCTTTGGCCAAGCCCTAAATCAGCCACCCTGCTACCCGACTTGGGCATATGGCGGCTCACCAAACACTGCAGATGTCTATGATGACACCCACAAGACACCGGGAGCATCACAGTGTGATTACCCAGACGTCGGGTGCAATTGCCGCAACCCTGGGGTTGATGCCGGGAATCCGGGACCTGCATTTCCCGTTTATTATACATACCAAAGATGCAGCGATACCGAGGTGCGTGTCGTGTATAATCTCTTTTACGAAAAAGACGGCGCAGAGTTTATTGGCATCGACACTGGACATGACTAGTAGGTGGTCCTTTCTTCGGCTCAGTGAAATATTGCTTGTTCAACCTATCTCTAACATCCGTTCCAGCGACTGGGAGCGAGTAGTAATCATCCACTCTCGGGATGACAGCAACATGTGGGCGCCATCCCGCGCCCTGCTCTCTGCACATAGCGGGTACCACAACCTAGCCTGGGGGGATATCCAAAACACCCTGACAAGCGAAGAGGTCAATGCCGGAAGTGGGAAAGACCCGAACGGAGTACAGAATAATGATCACCCCAAGGTGTACGTGGCGTGGTCGAAGCATGCTCACTTCGACACTCGCAATACCGGTTGGAATGACCCGGCGAGTCAGTCACTGGAAAATGCATTCCGGAGCGATGATTGGTGGCACTTTGTCGAGCCACAGTACTATGTAAGTTATTCTTTTGCAACGGGAACAAATACTCATACCTTGTTAGATCCGGGCCGACGATGGTACGGAGGCTGGCAAGGTTATTGGGGCTGCTGATTGGGGTAGCGCAAGTAGTGACCCGGTTTCGGTGCACTCCGGTGTGTGCGGTGCCTTATAGTTGTTACTTCAAGGTTGGATGGAACATCGTACATATGTTCGGCTTCTATACCCATGTCCAATTGTTACCTATTTATACAATCAAATCTTTAGATCCATTTGGCTACTCCCTTCGATCCCATAATCATACATACCTCTGGCCTATTGGAGTATATCGTAATCATTTCTCGACTCCGATTGGAATACCGTCGTCATCCATTGGGACACTAGAATTCTCCTTTCCACTCCACTTGGGGAGACCATCGGGACAATCTGACATGCGGGAGTTATAAAAGATATGACATCTGGCAGGATCATTAGTCTGCTCTCATGAGTATGGCACATGCACATACGTTGGGTTAAAAACCTCCCTCTTCTCTCTTTGCTCCTGGCTAGAGCCCTCGATCTGAATCAATTGAGGGAAGATCAGACACATATTCCGGCCTTCATCCATGATAGGTGTCCGACAATTGGCACAGGACACCTTGGTAGGCAACACGTGTTTCTGATTTCGATGTGTAGTAGAATAAAATGCCAGACCGCTCGCACCATTGGTGAATAATATGTCATGCTTGTGGAAAATAGCCGACCACTGAACAGGAGCTGCGTGGGTAACCCGACACACACGACAATGGCAATATTTGGCATTGAGTGGTTTCTCTCGCTTCAAGAGATAGGTGATCTTTCCACAGAAACACTTTCCACGCCATTCGATTGGGCCGAATTGTTCCCCGGATTTCACCTCGTATGGCGGGAGATGCTTCCAGCGTTCTTCGGGGATGGATTCTGAGAGTGTGTTGGTTTGTGCCTGGAAGGGAAGAGGGTCGACAAATTTGCGATTTATACCAGCCATGATGTGTGGTTTTGGGTAGTATGTCAATTGAGTATGTGATGTGAGGCAGTTGAAGTGTGTGATTTGCTTCTTCGTGTCTCTGCCCAGGTCCGTATGGACGAGAACCACGATGATGTCAACGGCCAATCATGTATGAATCCAATCCAGGATGGATTCTATGTCCATGCAACATTGTAATTAATCCAATAGATTTCATGAATTCCAACGAAAATGACGCTGTTAACTCAGTGATGTCATGTGAATTTCTCCATCATTTGAATGTCACGACCTGGAACCGTCTTTCTCCATAGTATTTGACCTATAAAAAGTCATTTCGTGTCAATTGTCTTCAAATTCTTTCATGGTGATCTTCGCGATATAGTCGATGCGATGGAACCCGCTAGACTGAAACGCCTGGGTGTGTTTCATGTTAGGGGCTGGGGCTGAAGGGGGGGAGGTGGGAGGGGGCCACGAGACCCTGCATTAACGTGCTTTGTCTCTGTCATCTCCCCTCTTTTAGCACTCACATTCTTCCACTTCCCAGTCAGAATGGGTCTTTTTGACAAGCTGCGTCGAAGCTCACGACGAAGCTCACGGCGAAGTGACCGCGAAACAACCGACCCGCCATCGCCCCGCGTTAACGTACCCGGCCGAGATTACACGAAACAGCTACCTCGACCAGTATTGGCACGCATTTTCTCCTTTGTTTGTCCTCACACCGCCGACAACACTTATGGAACCTCCGAGGAATCTGCCAGCGATGGCTGTATGCTGTGCGACATGCGCGACCTGGCGCACTGCACTCTCGTGAACAAGCGGTGGTTTTTGAATGCGCGGGCGCTTCTGTGGGAGACCCCCCGGGTCTTTTGCCAAGTGAAAGACTAACCCAGCCTGTTTAGTTATACCAACGTCCGAATCGACCCCGTCCATTACTGCGAACTCGAAATCGAATTAGCCGCCAGACGAAAACGCCGCTCGTTCTTTGATCGCAATGGCGATCCCATTGATGCCCCACAAGTCCGTCTGGAAATGTTTATGCGAACAGTGCGAGAGTCACAGGGGCTAGGCAATATGGTGCTGTCGCTCCGAATGCCATACATGACCCGCGAGGCCAACAAAGCCAACGTGGCCCGCACTATCTCCGTCCTTCCTAATCTCCGCTTTGTTGATCTGCCGGTGGGTTTGTACAGCGACGAGCCGTCGTGTCTACCCTTGAAACAGGAGCTGATGGCCCGATGCCCCGAGTTGCGTCGGATGGCCTATCGCCAAGGTGCCGAGGGCAGCTTTGCACGTCTACCGGGGTCCCAGCTATGGATGAATTTGGAGGTGCTGGAGCTATCTGGGGTTCAAATGGAGCCTAGTACTCTGCGCGGCGGACTTGGTTCATTTCCCCGTCTTCGTGAGCTCACGCTCGAAGACCTCAATTGGCTTGACGATTCTACATTTGCAGTGAACGTGCCTCTTCCGCCATTCCCGTCAGTTCAGTCTCTTACACTTCGCGATACCCCTAATGTCACGGCAAGCGGGCTTGCCACGTTCCTTTCCATACCAGCGAACCGAGCGACTTTGGTAGCTTTGATATTATCTTCTACCGGCGTTGCTCCGTCGCAACTACATTATATTCTCTCCGCCGCTCCGCGGCTTGAGAGCCTTTCTGTCATCCAGGAGGTCTCTCGCTCATTCCCCATGGAGCAAATTCCTCCCATGGCATCGAAGTCGCTGCATCTCCTGCACTATGAGCTCACATCCCAAACCGATAATCATGGAATGCCACCGGTGGTATCTTCGTACTATACCTATCTGATTTCATCGTTGGTGTCCCGAAGCTTACCAGCCCTTCGGGAGTTATATGTCCGTGATTCCTCATTCCCTGACACACTGTTGCTGATGCCCCCACCACGACTGTTCGGTGGTGGTGAAAACGGTCCGCAGATGCGGGGCGGTCTTTCGCAGCCCCTGAATGTGTACAGCAAGGGTTTGGATGAGTTTGAGTGGAATTTCACGCCGTACGACCCCAGCCCGGCGCCCGGACGCCGCGATTCAAGAACGCGCCCTGTGAGCTTTCACGAGGCCCAGCTCAACCGGTCTTGGGGCGGTGATGCTCGCAAGAGCGTGCTCGTGGGAAACGGGTTCGGTGGGTTCCTGGCTGTTCCGGCTGATGAAGAACGACCTATGAGTAGCCACGGACACCACAGGCGGTCTAGTAGACAGGACATATGGCGGTAGGGTTTTTATATATGGGATTCCACTGTATGGAATGGTCAGTGTCTTGAGACTTTTTGCTTGGGGTCAAAAGTGCGTCTAGCGGGACGAGGACCGCGCTTCATGAAATGATGATTGAGTACATAGGTCAGGTATCTAAGGGAAATGTTCAGTTCATTCAAGCATAGTCGGGCGATATACATGCGTGGCTAATTCGCGGTTTCGCTCTGTTCTGGCCATCCTTTTGGCAGCTGTAAACCGCGCCATACCCACTGCTTCTGGATGTCGCTGTCGGTCATATTACAATAACCGTATGTCTGGCAATAACATTCGCGTTGGTCGAGACAATACTGAGCCGGTTTTCCAAAAATCACTGTCGACGGCTGTTAGCAAGAAATCAAGCGATCAGCGCAAACAAGAGACCCACTATGCCATGAATACTCCAGTATACGCCCACTGATGCCCGCCTCCAAATCCGTGTCCATCAACCACCGCTGCAAACGAACGTAATTCTCAAGACTCTGCTCGTGGATCTTAGTCTTGGACAAAGCAAACTGACTACAACACGGTGTCCCGACAACTTCCGGGACTTCGGCGCGAGGAAACAACTCCATAAACCGATCGGGATACTCGACCGCGGTGGGATGTCCACTGTCTTCTGGTCTTTCGCGGAGATAGCGAGCGGGCTCGAGCTCTATGGGACAGCCTACGCTCCATGCGCAGCGCAGATTCACGTAACCAGCCTCTTGTACAAAGTCAAGGTTCAGATGGGAGATGGAGATCACGGAGTCGTAGAGCGGGTTATCGACATGCCATTGGTAGCGGCCACCGTGCAGGAAAACTGATACTTCAGGAAGGGACCAGTAACGATCAATAATATAACTAGTTCAGAGGTCAATTAGTATGGTAACAAGCTTGGGATTGAAGAAGTCGAAATATCAAAAACGTACGTCAGATATACCATAGCCTCATTGCCCTTATTTACCGGGACGGTCAAGCCAGCGTCTTTGTGCTTTGCATCAGCGCGATAAATATTCGCCTTCCAGTCTGACAGATGCTCCTCGACCCAGGACATGTCGCTGGCCTCCATAGCGGCGAAAACCAACTCCCTCTCAGCGGGTATAGGATCCGGAGCGAAGCGGTCGTCATCGCCGGCCACAATGATACCCTGAATGGTTGTCCAGCTTGTGCCTATATTCGGTGCTCTGTCGATAATCAGCTGATATGATAGAAGCAAGAATGTCACTGCTAGACCGAGGTAAATGAAGACCCGCGACCGTGGTGAGACACTGGCATCGCGGGGGAACGCGCAATCCCGAAGCGGGGAGTATGACGACCTCATTGCATTGTACTTATAAAGTGACAAGGAGATACAGATGGTATGGACAATAGACAGTAGACAACAAGTAGTGTTCAGGTCAGATGGCAAGAAGAATATAACAGGGCAGGCACTCTGACGTAGTGGACTGGGTGCATTTCCATGGTTACATGAGATATCAACATACTAGACACAAACCGTGGAAGGTGCAAAGGTACGAATAGCACCAATAGCAATGATTCAACTTGGTATCCACGGCTATTTAAAGACTCGAACTTAGGGCTGGACTAATACTGCAAACGGACATGCCGGGTCGAATGGTTTCAGTACATCGATGTATACTACAACATAGTACTACATGTACTATTGTAATATATACTGACATTATATCATACCGCGCAAATTGATTTGTCTCAGATTGTATTTTTCAGAAACAACTCGATTGGATAAACTTACACTTTACTCCAGGGCTATTAAGGGCAAATCGCCAAGAATGGCTGCCTTCCGGTTTAGGCTGTTCAGCCCGCCTTCAGGGCTATCAGAATATTAGTCATCCGTCAGGTGTACCCAGGTGCCCAATGCATCCTGGGACCCAGTTTTAGTGAAGATCGCCCATGGATCAATGAACTCAATCTGGTAATCTTTCATGTGCATACATTCTCTTTAATTGGATATAGAACTGGCTACATATCTACCGGATTAAACGAAGGCTATCTATGTATGCTTTTATGATATGATTCTCGGTGACATATATCTCGTTTTTAGGGTTTCAGGATAATTTCATTGCAAACAAACACGCGAAAAGACGATTCTATATGCGTAGCAATACAGTGAACAAAGGAAAAGGGAAGAAAGAATGAATACTGCTAAACAGTAATGTTAGGAAATGACTCAGCTGGGTTCATCATTTAAATCTAGCCTCAGTCAAATCAATCATGCTGCGGCGATTTCTCAAATTGTACCGGGTTTGAGCAGAATATTGCCTCTGACGTGCAGCCGATGCACGAGAAACTCGGCTCTGACGTGAAACCGATGTGCGGGATTTGCCTCGTGCCAAAAGAGGCGTGGACTGGACTGCCTGTTGTTGAGCTGGGGTTTGTGCAGAAAGGACCGCTGCCTGGATTGGCTGTCGGTTCCTCAGGTTGGAAGCAGTAGAGTCTGTATACATCTCTGAGTTCAATGGCTCTGGAAGGAAATTAATCTCCTGAGGCACAGTGACGTAGTCATACATGCTGAAGATTGAGTCCATGCACTGGGGTTGAGTCAAGACTGAACTGTGGATAGAATCCTGTGAGGTAAGTCCGGAGAAGTCGATATCAGGTAGACCGGCGGGATCAGAAGAGTTCAGTCCTGGTAGATCTAAATCCATATCTATGGGCACATCTAGGCAGGATGGATCGAAAAGCTGCAGGTCCAAAGTGTCATCATTCAACAACTCGCTGAAGTCAATATCTGGTACATCCGCTCCGCTCCAGTCCATCGTGTTTGCCCAGTCAATATCATTCAAATCGGCTGGGCCCGTGGAATATTCTTGTGGGAGTTGCGCATTGATCTTATCCATAGTAGTATCGCATAGAGCTTCGTCAAGGAAGCTCAGGTTCTCCGTCTGTTCTAGGGTGAAGTAAGGAAGGTCTGGGGTCTGCTGCACTGAGGCCTGGCTGCTCTGATTGAACGAGGAGCGTGTCTGCGTACTTTGCGAAGAGGATTGCATCTGCGTGCTTCGCAACGAGTAGCGTGTCTGCGTGCTGCGCAACGAGGTCTGTGGAGTAACAAAGGACCCAGTGGAGGTGCGCACAGGGGACGGGGTCCATGTAGGTGTGTTAGAAGGTTGCTGGTCATTAAAATCCTTGAAGGGTAATGGCTGCAAGTAAGTAACATACTGATAGTTTGACCGTCTGGGGTCTACCACCTGTGGGGGGAGTGGAGTGTGCATATAGGGGTGAAGGCACCTAATGGGCTCTGAGTTGCCTGGGAACTGAATGGTCGGAACTGTGATATCAATAGTATCCAGCCACAGTCCCAGAGCCAGGTCCCGATCAAAGTTCGGGCTCTTTCGTCGTAGTTCAGTAAACTCTGACTCGCCAAAAACTCTCACTCGCTTCCCATGTCTTGTGATCTGCTGAGGATTCAGTCGGTGATACCCACAATATCTAAGAACTGCAGGAAGCACCAACTCCGGCCGATAGTCCTTGACGGACTTTAAGCCAGTGATCTGGAAGTTATTGCTTCCATCAGGGATAGGCTCCCTACTATAGACTGCGTGAACTGCGTACTGCAAAACGAAAGCAGGAGCAGTATCCATGAGATCACGGAATCTGCGGAAAGCAATAGCCTGGAGCTCAGTAATTCTAAGAAGAAGAGCAGTTCGAAACATAGACAAGTGAATGCGCAAGAGCTGACAGATCTGGGGACAAGTCACGCAGCCACCAGGGCAGGCCTTAATCGAGTAATATCTCAAGTCTGCTTCGTCAACTGAATAGTCACCAGTATAAAAGAAATTAAGAAGGCTGTCAACCTGCTCAACACGTACAAAGTCAGGAAGAACAAGCTGCTGCTTGTCACCAGTCTTGTGGATTCGCCAGTCAATCCAACGGGTCGACTTGCGAATGACATCCAAGTGCACATCCCAGCCGCGTCGGCGGCTGTCTGGGTGTCGCAGCTTGAAATCGGAGTTGTGGATCTCGAAGTATCTAAGAAAAGTTAGTATGCCGTTTTATGGGGATGTTCTTTGTCACTAACTCGTTCTGCTCAGCTTGGAGTTGAGCCTTGCGGTTGCCCAGCTCACCCCAACCAAGCCAAACTCGGGGCAGGCCGGCATGAGCGTTGCAATGGTGATGGGCAGGCATGATTGCTGTAAGATAGTCCTTGAATAAAATGAGTTAGTTGGTCTGAATGAGTTAGATGGTAGTAAATACTGAGAATGCGATTGTAGATGTGAAGTGTGATGAGGGATGAGGATTGTGCCGGGACATCGAACCTCTTAAATACTCGAGAGAGAGTTCTATTTTCACAAAGTTATTGATTCTTTGGAATTTGAACGATGCCAATAAAGTAACAAAGCCAATAAAGAGTCTATAAATACTCGGAATATCAGACGCGAACGTTTCTTTGTCCCTTGGCTATCCTACGACACACAACCCTTGGACTCAGATCAAGCAACGAGTTGTGATTGACTGGATAATATTCCTGTTCCTGTTATAGATTGTCTAAGCATGGCCATTGTGTTTCTATGTCTTCATTGTCGCCAATATCCCTTTGGGCTCTTTGAGTTCTCGCCTGAAGAACAACTATAAACAATAACATTTGTGCCCTCTATTCTGAGTGTGAAATTCTTAGAGACATGAGTAGTGGGTTTCAAATTTTGTGCATGTCTATCGCAATAACTGCGATACTGTCCACTCAGAACAGAGCTATTGGTTTTGAGCTCTGTCTAGCATTTCCCCTTGACCACCAACACAGCCGCATCATGACTCTTCAAGGAAGCCTTGTACTTATTCTTCACACAGCCAAGTTTCTTGCCAGTCCAGGCATCAATAACCTGGTATGCATCATGACTCTTAAGCTCCGGGATCTCGCGCCATGTCGCAGTGCGAGTAGAAGTGACATTCTCAGAGTTCAGCATAAGCACCAAAGTGCCCTCCAGGGTGGACGATGCACCGGACCAATATTCCGCTGGATGCACCGGGTCGAAAGTCTTGTCGGGGTTGTATCCCCACTTGTAAGGACGGGCAGGAGTTCCAATAACAGGGTCTTGATTGAAGTCAAGAAGATACTTGTTCTTCAGAATGGCCAAGTGGGCATCGTCGATAGAATCGAGCTATGTATTTGTCAGTATATCTTGCTATTAGGATATGGCATTCGGAGATATCACATACCGCCGTGCCAATGATCAGAGGGGACTTCATGGCGGCCCAAAGTGCAAAGTGTGCTCTATTTTCCTCAATGGTAAGGTCTCCATTACCAACCTCCAACATGTCCGGGTCGGCGCGACCCCAGAAATTGACGTGGTCCATATAGAAGCTGTTCTCATTGGCAATTTGCGCAATACGAGCCCAATCCACTGAATAAAGAGTTAGCCACTAAATCTCCTCGCTCCGGTATCAGTCAAGCAACTTACCGGTGATATCGCCAGACATGCGCCATGAGTTTCCGGTTTCATTGCCCCAGGAATTCACGTTAGCCTGACCCCAGCCACAGAGTGAATAGAAAATGGTCCGGTCGACGTCGAGCAACGCATCGCGCATTGCAGTATACCGCTTGTATGTGTTGGACGTTTTCCAGTCATATCCTTCTGGGGCGGCGTTGGTGTTATCAGGACATTTGCCATCAGGGTAGGGGCCGTCACCGTCGGGGACACAGTAAGTATATTTATCTGTCCAGTTACTGGGGACACCGCAATTGTCGTATTTGAGGTCTGCGGGTTTCAGTATTTGGCAGAGACGGGTTGGCAGGAATAGAAGGAAACGTACAGTCAATACCCCAATCAGCAAAAGACTGCGCGTCGACTGTCTCATATCCCAGACTAGCGGGATAGTGAGCGCAAGTCTCCTCGCCAGCACCTAGCAGATATCAGATATGATTTTTGGTCGACACGGAGAGGGAGGGGTTACTAACTGCTGTAGATTCCGATTTTCAGTCCCAAATCATGGACTTTCTTTGCAACACCAGAAATACCGTCGGGGAACTTGGCTGGATCTGGAATCATGCGATTGGTGCTCTTGTCGCGGGTGCCCTTGACACTCCAGCAGTCATCGACTAGAAAGGGTCAATGATTTAGAACCATTTTTCTTATCCAGATTCAGTTCATACTATTGATATATTCATATCCCAGATCTTTCAGTCCAAGATTGATAACCTCATTGGCGGCGGTGACGACCTTCTTAGAGTCGATATCACATCCGAATGCATTCCAGGAATTCCATCCTAGAGCAGGCAATTTGCCCTATTTCGAGTCAGTATTCCTGTGACGTCTTTTATTCAGAATGAACAGCAGGAGGAAAAGAACATACAACATCATTCTTCCTAACCAGAGCATTTGCTGCTGGTAGGAAAGGCAATGCAACGGCAAGAGTCAATGGTCCTAGCATGTCTTCGAGTTGTACATCGCTTCTTTTCTGTGCTGATTGACTAAATCCTGGGGAACATGTGGACCTTTATAACCCCAGACTTGTGCGGTTGTGCGGGGAATAGCCAATGTCACCGTGATCAAATTGGCAATAAACTAGCGATGTCGATTATCGTAGACAGTACTAGACAGTGGTTATTGTTTACATGCAGAAATAGATTGTTATATGTCCTCCGTACGGAGTACAATGTGCATGACCGTAGCTTTAGATATTTTCCAGCAATGAGGTTTCAGCATCGCCTTCAAATGTTCCTAATTGGGGTTGACGGGGACGGGCCGGGACGGAGAAGAAGACGGAGGCGGGGGACGGGAAAAGTAAAAGAACCATCGGGGAAGCATAATAAATAACATACATATGTAGGTAGAACCTGTCAAATAACAGAAAAGGCGCATTTGGACAATGCAGATCAATGCTAGAAAAGGGTATCCTGAATACTACATCATATATCAAAGGGAAAAGGCGACTTTTTGGCTTCTAACCATCATGATACATATCTATCGTAAAATCATTAGTCGTACAATATACACCGCCATGCTTCCACTCAAATGCATATTAAAAAAGAAGTGCGCTTCACCTCGAAAAGGGAGAGAGGGAGAGAGACGATCACGCAAGCAGCTATTGCTTTCCTAATATCAAGGCACGGGCCTGGCGTGGATCTGTGCCAAGGACAGTGATGAGATACTCGATGCTAGCTTCGGAAGCTAAGCGGCGTTTCTCATCATTGAACTCCTTGTTGCATGCATCCCAAGTTGCGTTCCGTTCTTGACTTAGGATTGTCTTAGCCCGAATTTTAAATGCCGCACTGACCGGCCGGTGGTCGGAAGCGCGGACCTCGTGTCGCCGATAGTCGAGCTGCTTGACACGGCCCAGGCCACGGTAAAGGATGCGGTCGCACCAGGCAGGAGAGCGTTTCTTGTCACTAGAGTCGTAATCGTCCGTGCCGACATCGTACTTGTAGGTCGGGGCGAAAGTAATAGGTGACTCGGTGAAGGCGCGCAGGCGGAAACCGGGATTCTTCCGCCGAGAAGCAAGTAGCTGGTCTCGATCCAGGAGTTTGGGTAGGTTATTCTGGCGAACTGCGTCGATGATCACATTGCGAGGAATTGCATCGATTCGGTAGTTCAGATCTCCGTTCAGAATGCACACTTCATGATCCATGATCATTGAGCCATCACCACCACTGGTGAACTGATCTGACCGCAGGGTCATGCTATTTTCCACAGGCAGGGACTCGGCTTCTAAGATAGCAGCAATATCGTTATTTCGGTTTGCCGTCTGAGTTTGGCCGGCTGCCAAATGGCAGTTTACAAAGCATATCGAGCTATCGTCTAGGACGAACCGCAAGACAAGGGCACCCTACTACAATTAGATAAAAGCCATGGCAAAGACCGTGGACATCACGAACCTTGTTCCCATGTAAACCGCCCATCCCGCGCTTAATCTCCGAAGCACTGACGTTTTTGATACTATGGCGTTCCTTGTGTTTGACGAAAGCGCAAGTGAACAGTCCCACCATGTTCGCAGTATGCAAAAGAACGTAGGATTCCTCGAGAGGCATGCATTCGTGAAGAGAACGGCTAAGATGATCGATCCAGACTCGATACTGACGACTCATGTGTTCCTTCTCACCGTTCTCTTTCTTTTTACTACCAAGCAGCAAGCTCTCTGTGGCCATGTCAGCGGACATATCTGTAAAAAAAGAATGGATGACTTACTAGCTGTGATCTTCTTATTCTCAAGATCAACCAACTCCTGGAACCCAAATACCACGATGTCGGGCGGGTCTTCGGGGGTGACTGCATTTCGGATGAAATCCGACGTTCGCACACTGCCAGGGGTAGCAGCTCCGGCATTCCAAGTTAAGACGACAGCCTTGATTTCTCGGAAGTTGCAGAACTCCACGTCTCTCGCCTGCATCCGCGCATCTACTATATATTAGTGGAAGCCACCAAGGGACGAAACCAATATTTTGACTTACCTAACCAGTCATCCTCGAGCATTCCGTCCCAGAGACGAATGCAATTATCAGTGCCCAGCGAGGTCACCTGCAGGCGGTTCATAGTCCATACGCTGCTCATGTCTAACACGAAGCTAGATACAGGACTGTCGTGGGCACGCCAGTCTTTCTTCACGGTCCAAGGGTTGGTGGACACATCGTAGACATAGATCATGCCGGTTTTATACGCAGCCCAAAGATAGTCTCCGACAAATCCAAGGCAGTTGATTTTATACACACTGACGTTGACCACCGCCAAGCAAGTAAAATCAGTTGAGGAGTACACAGTAACCTTGCCGTCTGCGTGTCCCAAATATACTCGACCTCCATCTCGCGTGGTATAAGAACCGGAAGTCACGTCGCCTGAGTGCTGAAGACCGAGAGGTCGTTTGAATACCTTGAATGGGACATCATCCTTTGCATTGGGGCGATATATATGGACATCTTTCCCTGCTGCCAGCCACAACTTGTCATCAACTACCATGGAGAATGTGTGGCCTCGGGCTACACGTTCGGAGGGGCTGTGGTAGCTGTATTGCAAGTTGGGTGTGCCGGTCTCGTCTGGTAACCAAACAAGCAGTCGGCCTTCGTCATCAAGCGTCCACATTTCTTTCTTGTGTCTCAAGATTTGGATTACTTCTCGGCGGGAGGGGTACGCGCGGGTGGCCACGATGGATTGGCTCGGGATATCAACTTCGTGAAGATCTCCAGCGCTGGTACCGAGCCAGACACGCTCACCCTCGTCTTCAAGACCTTTTCCTGGCTTGAAAGCAAGCGATAAGCTTTTCACGGTCTCGCCATGGCTGAGACTCATCACTTGGTCACCAGTTGTAAGATCCCACACCCGAGTCAGATACCCAGTTGTGCACACATACTTGCCGCACACAGCCAGTAAACGGGTATCATACTTCGTCAGGATGTCTTTCGGTCCAGTTTTGAAGCGTGGGGGCCGGCGGTTAGCTTTTGAGGCATCGGGATAGTCGGTCCGCGAGATAGTTGGCTCTTCAACCTGCTCGTCTTCCTCCGTGTCTGTACGCACCACGCGCCGCTCAGGGAGAGACGACGACAGGTGAGATTCACGGGGTAGAGAGGGTTGGCGCTGGATTGGTTTGGGGGCTGAGGATTCGCTAGCACGCGGGAAAGAAGGAGCGGATCTGGCAGTCGGCGTCAGCTGCGCCGGGCTGCTTATATGCCTGGGAGAGTCTCGCGCGGGAGAGACTCCGCTACGGCGTGGAACCCCAGAAGGTCGAGGAGGAAGCCCTGGGCGGTCGTAGGGAATGTCACTTGCTCGGGATCTCCGTGCCGAAAGAGGTGTAGCACCGGCAGCAGACATAGGAGCGTCTGCGGGAGCAGATGGAATCTGCACCATCAAGGGCTTGGAGGACCGTGAGGGCTCTGGACCAGGAGGGATCCTCGAGAATCCCATCTCTCTAGCGTCATGCCTGGCGTTCGCATATGGAACAGGTGATCGCTCGTCGAATGAACGTCGAATCGGTGGCTCCGTCGTTGGCCGAGCTGGTGCTGGCTTAGCACTGCTCTTCCCAGTAGATTGCGGTTTAGCGATATTCTTCTCCGGGCTACCAGGAGGGGTGCTAAAAGGTGAAACACTTCGATCGGGTGATGCTCGTCCTGGTCGAGGATTCAACGAGCTGGTGTCAGGGTGAGAAAACATAGCCGGTTTCGCCGGGATTTTGGGCTTTGGTGCGCGGTTAGCGGGGGGTGGCAACGAGGCGCTTTTTAATTTCCGATCAGCTGAGCTCCCAGTGTGATTGACACGGAGAGACCCAGGCGACACCCGAGGCATCGTATCCCCTGCATTAATGGACGGTCCAAACTTTGGTATCGGGGAGAGCGGGCGAGGTGGTGCCGGCGAGACGGACATCGATTCTCGCGGGCGATGGCCTGGACTCCGAGTTTTGCGGCTGTCACCATACGGAGTCGAAATTTCATCGCGATCTTGTCCGCGCGGCGGCGATTGGGGCGACTGTACTGTCAAGGTTGGCGGTAGTTGTGGCGATGAACGGTGCAAGTTCATAGACATGGGCCGGCCATATCGTCTACCGGAGAACCCACGCTCCCGGGAGTTCTCACCATTCAACTGCTGAAGCGGGTTTGGTCTATCCTCAACCGGAGTCCATGGGGAATGTGCTCGGGGCAAGTCAAGTGAAGCACGGCTGGAGGATCGGAGCTCATCGCTAGGCTCCGGAGTTGCCAGTAAATGGGTTGTGGAAGTGCGCGGGCTGGCAGCTGCAGCAGAGGGGGCTCTGCGGTGAGAAAGATTCTCGAAGTGAGAGAGTAAGGAAGACACCGGTCTCTGTGGCTGCGTTCATGTTAGTTCATTGTGTGCAACAAAACAGTTACGTATGCATACAGTGGGAGGAGCATCATCATTGTTGTCCGGCTGTTTCCCTGCGCCCGCCATGGCCATTATCACGGATCCGTCGCCGAGGCCAGCTGGAGTAATAGATCATAGACTTGGAGATATCTCCTTGGGGCTGCGCGAAGGCAGTAAAGTAGGTGTTGGTGGGTACGGAACTGAGGCTACAGGGATATCGTGGGGCTCGGAGTATGGAGAGAGGAGACGACGTAAGCGGCGCAAAGGCCCAGTAACAGAAGACGAAGCTTGGCCGTCAAGAGTTCGAGGAATACCGAGGGATATCCAGGGGTATAAAATGGGGCGAAAGGCGAAAGTCGATGAAATGGAGTGGCGGGGAGGAAAGTGGAGGGAATCACGGGAGTTGGCGATCACTTTGTGTCTGCCTTTCTTCGGACTTGAGCATCGACATCTCGCACTTGGCCGTCACTTTTCTTTTGCATTTCATAGCCATGTGGTAAGTCTGCTTCTTGCGATATTCTGGAGAATGCTCATGCTCGAGTATCCCCTCAATTCCTCTGGTCCAAAATTCTGATAGCTAATACAATCTCCCCGCTTCGCAGTAAACACATTCTGAACGCCCAAGTGGCCATCCGCTCGCACTGCTGTATGCTCCAGTGGACCTCGAATTTGATCACAGGGGATTGACCAAAGAGATCTAGGCCGAAAATGGTTTGACTGCGCCCAATGCCACCAAGAGAGCGAGTCGCACATGCTCCAAAAGAGCGCCGAGATGGTACGCCCCTATTCTCCGGTTAGCGCAAGTCCGGCAGTCTGACATTCCATGGGATAGATCTTTGCATGCAAGAAGTGCAAGAAGTGTTTCCGCAAGGACGCTGCTGAGTTCGATGAAACGTAGGCAAGGAACGATTCAAAAGCCAAGTGGCAGCGGGCTAATTTGGCTATTAGTGACGAGTACTGCCCACACTGTGATAATCACTTTGTCATTGAGGCAATCGAGCCCGAGGCACGACTACACGTAGAGGGTGAAGATGCTCGTATGGACAACCGGTATGTCAAGCAGCCAAGCCTTTTGATTGACGGGATGCTGACCATATCAAGTATGCTCAAGGACGAGCGTGTTGCGCGCGACAAGGAGCGATCCCTCTTCAATATTAGAGATGTGTCGGACCGCATGGGCTAAACTGTGCACTTTGTTGGGGCAAAAAGACAATTGGCAGGCGCAATTTCATGATGTTGACGATTTGATGGTTACTGTTTCTGCGATAGTTCAAGGCAGATGGAAATTCCCTTGGCATCAATACCCTTTTCTGCGTTGCTGTACAATATACGATACGATAGAAACCGGGAGATGTGTTTTGAACTTCATGATTTCGGATTCTCGTCCAGGAAAGAGACCCAACGCTACTGTAAATTGAAACAAATCAATGATCCAGTCACCTCCCAGGCTCTGAATCTTTCCAAGTCTAGCACTTAATCGGTCGACTCGCCGCCACCCGGCCGGGTGAGGATAGCCGCCGTGGTGGTCCCTGCCCGGGTCTTCTTCTTGGCCGCTTCCTCCTGCTTCTCGGTCTCGATGGTCTTCACGTACGACTCGATCTGGTCATCTGGGAGCATCTCAAGAGTCTTACCGGGCGCCATGATGGCGACCTCGATGTTCTTGGCACCCGTCTGCACAACCTCAAGCAGAGACTTGATGGTCAGCTGGATTGTCTGCTCACGGTCCATGTCATCCTGGTGGTTACGCTCAAGGAATTCGCGGACGGTCTTGCTAGAACGGCCGATGGCGTTGGCTTTCCTGTAGCGAGGAAAAGGAGATTAGCGTTCATTCACTAGGAAACATAGGCTCGAAAAGACACCCACCAAGCTGAGTAGATTCCGGACGGCTCGGTCTGGTACAGTCGCGGGATGGAGTCGTTCTTGTCAAATCCAACCACCAGCGTACTGATACCAAACGGACGCACACCACCACTCTGTGTGTATCTCTGCTGAACACCAGCAATATATTTCGTAATATACTCGATGCTGCAGGGGTCCTCGACTGTCAGGCGGTGGGACTGAGCTTCTAAGCGGGCCTTGTCGATAAGGATGCGGGCATCGGCGTTCAGTCCAGCAAAGGCGAGACAGGCGTGCTCATCCACCAGGGCGATCTTGGAGGGGGTAATGCGGGTATCTTGGAGCTTGAGGGCGGAACGCTTTTCGCAACCGAGGACGACGATGTCCTTGCCTTTCACACCAACAGCGCAAGTTCCTAGAATCACCGGTCATCAGCAAACCGTGTCTTCTGATGAAGAAAATGGGAGCAACGGCAGAAAACGGAGCAGAGAGAGCTGCTAAGGAAGCAATAAAGGCGATCTTACCTCGCTTCACAGCCTCCATGGCATATTCAACCTGGAAGACGTGTCCATCAGGACTTGGGAGAGAGTTAGAAAGCAAAGCCCGGAGCTGAAGCGTAGCTTGAAGGCCTCGTACCTGAATACTGCAGTAAGTTAGCATGGTATAGCTTTCGTCCTGGTCAGGAGCAAAGGGAGCTGGACGTGGGGAGCTATCTTACCTGAAAGAGCTCGGTCGTATCCGGACATTGTGAATCAAGGAGTCGATGATTGGGTTATTAAAGGTTGTTGTAAATATCAAGTTTAAAGGAAGTAATGAGGTAGAATAAGGGCAATGCAGAGTGTCAAGTAGCTGAGGTCAATTGGGTTGGAGCAATGACGGGTTCCGGGCGGTGGACGCGAAAGCCTACGGCTGCCTCAAGCGGCCTCACGGTACTTCCGTTAAGTATGAACGCACCATAGTAATTCCATGTACCTCGCAGTTGACCTATTTTTCTAACAGTCTTTCAATATAGGTGAAATCATATATGGATGCTTCGTTGGAAGGAAGACTCAAAAAAACCTGGATCCATGAATCCACTTAAAAACCAGGCAAGCGATACACCTATAAGAGTAAACATATATATAAAACACCGAATCTACTAGAATTTTATATAGTCCTAACATAATGAGAATACATATGAAAGTATAGACACAATGATTTTTTTGCATTCACAGTGCTTCGACCCCGAAGAGATGCTCGATTCGATGCCCAAGCTTCAAAGTAAATCCCCAACACCCCAAACGGAGTCCCAGTATATCCCCACCCAGATCAAGACCGTGAATTCTCCGACGCTTCCCATGAAAGAGTGCAGAAAGGGAGCCAAATATCTAAAATGCAATGCCAAAAGCAGGGCAAACCCAACGCAAATGTGTCCATGCCTGCAGACAATAGACCAGAGATGGGAACATTCGAAAAATACATGCACCACACACCCCTAAAGGGGCTTATCCCCTAAAAAACAACCATATAGCGCAAGATGGAAATCACAAATATGGAAAAGAAACAAAGAAACAAAGAACAGACCAAAACCCAACGATAAAAAAGCATCACGCAAAAAAGCACAGGGCGGCGAAGGCGACAGAAAGAAATCCGAAATCTTCGACAACGCTAACCCGCCTGCTCCTTCCAACCGATGCACCAAAACCGCAGAATCCCTTATACAAATGCGTATCAACGAATATCAACCAACGCAGAAACCCGCCACAATGCAGGGTTGCAATATGGACAACATAAGCGTGAGCGCCCAGTTCATGAGTGGGGCGTGAAGTAGGTACAACTAGACCCATATTTAAGCGGGCGACTTGTTGGCACCGGAGCCGTTTCGACGAGAGTGGGCATCATCCGACACTGTCAGACCACCGAGGCCACTTGACAAGAAGGCGAAGGGGTCACTGGCACCATCGGTACCGTAGAAGGCACCGTTCGAAGCACTGCTGGAGGGAACACCGTGGTCCGCACCAGTGAAAGCGGCCTGAGTGGCCGGGTTGGCGAAGGAGGCGGCCGAGTGCGAGGTGCTGGAAGAGCCGTAGCCCGAGTTCATCTGACCCATGGGAGGGTACGGGCCGGGTGTGTTGTTACCCAGACCACCGGAGGGCAGAGCGTAGTTGTTGGGCGGGCCGCCGAACTGCTGGTTGAAACCACCGAATCCGCCGGCGGTGGAGGCGAAGGGAGCAGGGGCAGGAGTGCTGGCCATCGAGTTGGGCCCCATATTGAACTGCGACGGTGGATCCATCGGGGACGGGAATGCCGAGTCTGCCACGACGGCAGCGCCCGACCGAGGGGCACCGCAGCGTAGACAGTTGATGTTCTTCGCAAAGTTGTGGTAGCCACAACCTTCAGAACCACACTTCCAGTCACCAGCGCGGAAGGGGACAACGCCGCCGTTGCCACCCATACCACGCGAGTGACCACCACCCATACCGTGACCACCGTGGCCCATGTGAGGAGGCATCATTGATGGCGGGCCGTAGCCGTAGTTTCCGTAGTTCATCGGGTCGGGTGCGGCCGCCATGGCGGGGAACGAGCAGCGGAAGCATGCTGTGCGGCGCTGGAAGTTAGAGAAGCCGCAAGACGGGCAAGTCCAGTCACCAGGACGGGGGCGGTTCTTGGAGGGCGGGAAAGGAGTGAGGATCTCGGCGGCCCGGTCCAGAACCCTGCTAGAAGAGGGAGACACCTCAATCGCCTTTTCATTAAGCGCACGGCCGTTCATGCACAGGCTTTCAGCAGCCTAGTAGACAGTCAGCAGGCAAAACATAAGCATAGAAAATAGGAAGTTTTGTATCATAGAACAGTCCCAAAACCAGGATAAAAACTCACCTCCTCGTGGGAAGAGAAGACGGCAAAGCCCGTGCCAGTGGGCTTGTGCTGGTCTGGTGTCCGCAGAGTCCAGAAGGCAATGGGACGACCACCGAACTGGGTGAACCAGCTCTCCAATTCAGACTGAGTGGTATCGTGGGGCAGGCCACTAAGGTGCAGGACCTTGCTCCGTTCCGCTAAAAAGGCCCGAACATCGGCATGGGCATCCATAGGACGAGTGAGGATCTCCGGGTGTTCCTGGGGCGGCTGCGACTTGCGGATCAGGCCACGAAGCACACGGGCGAGAGTGACGGATTCCTCCATGGCCCGGCGGGGCGAAGCGGGGGCCAAAGCTTGCAAGTGGAAAGGAAGGTTGTGCTTAATCGGGGCGGACGACTGAACGGGCTCGACCTCCAGGGCAGCGCAGATGTTGGAAAGCGAGCTGGGTCCGAAAGGCAGCGACTCGGGATGATGGGTCTGCCAGCGTTGATATTCGGTTCGCAAGTCGAAAGTGCGGGAATGCTGCAGGTATGCGGGCAGCACGACAGCCTTGTCGCGGGCCTCGCGGGGCAGCTGCACCCGCAGATCCCACGAGTCCAACGTCACAAAAGCAAACTCGAGGTGTTTGCTAGTGAGGTGTTCCTGGGCGAAGGCGTCAAATCGAGAGATGGCATCCCGGAAAGTGCCTGCGGAGCGAACGTGTTCCCATGTCAAAGTGGTCAAGCTCGCTTCAGAGAATTGTCAGCCAAAAATGGATTCCTAGCAAAACCCAATGCAATCTAAGGTTGTCTCAAGGCGATCTTACTGCAAAGCGGGGTGATTGGAGTATTGACGGGCTTGACGAGAACGCTTTCACGGTGCAGCTAAACAATTGGGAAAAAAGAGTGTCAGCTTTTGGGTTGACCTCGGGAGTAAATTGAATGTTGGGTAGAGAGGACGTTGGGGGGAACGGACTTCCTCGCAGGTCTTGGTGTCCAACAGAATCCATCCTAACTCAATGACCTCAGCCGAGTCCTTAGTGACATATACGCCATGTTCGTCGCAGGTGGTTGCAACGTGGATGACGATGTATCGATCCAGCTTGGGGGTTGGTGCTGAAACGGCCGCCATCGCTGAC
>CAJVRC010000866.1:1659025-1689058 GCA_911456345.1 Penicillium egyptiacum | reverse complement strand
GGGGGGGGGGGGGGAAAGAAGAAAAGAGCCAACTCGGTGGAGTTTTGAGAGAAAATGAAAAGTTTCGGGGCTCACGGGGAGACGGAGATTATATGATTACAAAATGAATTATATAGATGTTTTTCTGAAGAAATTAGGAAATAAACCCTCTTTATTCTCTCTCACATTTCGAATCTTCTATCCTTCAAATTCCCCTGGAAATTGTGTGTTCGGACTGGTCTTGACCGTGCAACCCCAACCGGGCCCAGATCCCTGTCTAAGTACGCCTTCTCGGATTTAAAGTCAAGTAGGACTAGTATATGTGTGTAGATATATAATTAATAAATGTGTCTCTCCAGGTAATGGCTAATACTGTTGTCGATTGGAGACTTCCAGAACTACATATGTATCAGATACGATATCAAAGTAGTACATTTAGGTAGGACAGATGTCCACGGGTACTCCATAGATAGGTAGATATACAGTGGAACATAGCCAGAACTCAGATAAATATAGACAAAGATATGTAGACGAAGATAAACAAGATGGACAAGAAGGACATTCCAATGTGAAGTCTTTCTGTTGTCGAAAATATATTATCACGTGGTGCATCACGTGGATATATATTGAATCATGTATGAGAGGAACTAGAACAGCATTCATGCAAAAGGTATTCGAAGAAAAACCAGAAACTGAAAATATGTACAGAAACCTAACCCGAAAACCCTAACTTCAACCAACGCCAAACCTCGGTACAATCATCACTCATCACCCGTCTCTTCCTTGATTATTGTCCCGCGACTAGTATCATGGTCATCTTCATCTTCTTCCATAATACTTGGTTCAATAGAGACAATGGGGCGATTGGCTGTAGCAGAAGTAAGACGGCTATCACCCTCGTCCTCGTCTTCCTCCATGATACTTGGTTCAACAGAGACATGACGACGGCTGTAACCACCAGTAGGGTCCACAGAGCGACGAACACTACCAGAACGTACACTAGCACCATCGTCAGGATCTTCGGTGCCTTCCCGGGGACGAGCACTAGCAGCACGACTATCCTGTGCAACGGCAAGGATCTTGAGGATAGCGTTCTTGGCCTTGACGAGAGCATTTCGGCTAGAGGCTTCGGCGGCGAGACCTTCTTCAATGGTTTGGTCCAATAGCTCCTTGACCTCGGTCGCGAGGGCAGTGTTTTCAGGATCAATTTCAACACCCGTAGCACTGCGAACGCTAGATCGGAACTGATCATCGCCTTCGGGGGCACGAGAGCTAGCTCGTGCGGGTACCGTAGGAGCGGCAAAGTAAAGCTTGCTGAGGAGGGAGAAGAGGAGCTTGCGTTCCTCGCGTGAGCAGCGATTCGGGGCAGCGCTGACACCGAGAACACGCTCAAGAATCTCCTTAACCAGGGCGAGGTGAACCCATCCACAAACGTTGGAGCTTGCAGCACCGCCAGCCAGAATTCGTTCACCACCGAGGCCAACGACCCGGCGCTCATCAGTCCACTCAGAAAGCATACCAACCACACCAGCCATGAGAGCCTTGACCTCTCGCTCGCCAACGCTTGGATCAATTTCCCCATCACTGTCCTCCTCGGCCTCGAGTGAGTAGTGCTCCTCCGCGGCATTCATTACAGCACGGATCACTGGCACGGCCACTCGGCGCATGTGATGCGTGTTTTCCACACGAGAATGGCAGTATACAGGGAAGAAATAAGCCAATGACTGTCGTAGTGCTGGGTTTTCACGAGTGCGTGGGTGGTAAAAGGAAACAATGAGGGACAGCAATAGAGATTCAACGGCATTCTGATTGAGTTCCTGGATTGCCGGTGGGACACTCGGTCCAGAGGGAGTGAAGGCGTTGGTGAGTAGCAACTTGCAGAGAGCGGCAGCTGCTCCAGACTGCACGCTGTTGGGCGAGTTGGCACGCAAAGCTCGGGCGAAAACCTTGAGCAAAGGCTTCTGCATGGCGGCTGGCTTCACGTTCTCACCATCGGCCTGGGTAACGGGGGCGAGTAGGGATGGGTGAGTCGTGATCATATCGCAAAGGATTTGTAAAGCTGTGACCTGCAATGCCTCGTGACCCTTGCTATAGCAGTGAATGAAGAGAGTCATGTTTTCTTCGGCCAAATTCTGTGAAAATCGGTCATTAGCGAATCTCGTCTTCGATCAAAAGGGAAGATACCAACCTTGTCAAGCAGACAGCAAAGGCCCAAGCACAAGAGACCACGCTCTCTGATTGGAGCTTCGTGGCTGCGAACAGCAGGCACTACAAGGTTATTGAGCATAGTAACCAGGTTCATGTTCTGTTGCAAGTGGCCCTGGACATTCTGCAACATGCACTGAGCAATATACAGACACTTCATATTAACAACAATCTCGCGAACGATTTTGGCCTTGGCTTCTTCCTTATTAAAGGGAGTGACCTCCTCATCCCCGGGAGTTTCGGATCGTCTGCTGGTGTCATCACTGATCTCAGACCTCGCGGAAACAAAGCTGTCCTCAGTGGTTATGGTGTCGTGAACTTCAGCAATAGCTTCCAGAACAACGCTGCAGAATTCGGCCTCGGCTGCAGCATCAGGTCCACAGACGCAGCGGAGTGTTTCAACGACGAGTTTCGTACTCTCTTCCGGGAGTTCTGGCACGGCCAAAGTCTCCCGCAGGAGCGAGAACATCTTTCGTCGACCGACCTCATCGCTGTAATCTAGAGTGATGGCGATGTGAAGCAATTGTTCCACAACAAATTCGTGCTCGACTGCGTCATCATCGTTCGCTTCACCAGACTCTTTGGAAATTTTCTTCCGGTCCAGGAGATTGGTGATATATTTGCCTAGGAAATAGGCCATCGCGGTGACCTCGGGCATCTTGTCGTCCGCTAGGTTGTCGTACTTGCCTTCATTCTCCACGCGGCAGAAGTCGTTGAAGGACCGGAGCAAGAACGCGGATTCACCGGTCAGACTCTCCCAGAAAGGCTCGTCAAAGACAACAGCTTCACGATAGTCAACACGGCCCTCCCAGAACCCGCGCATTGCCTCATGTGCAATTCCGCTTTCCATTCCAGAGTTAACAACGTCAATTCTCTCCAAAAGTTCAAGTAGCGCGTTGATGTCGGGCGCAGAGCGTTGGCCAGTCGGTCCCTGATCCGGGTCATTGTTCGTGCCAGCGCAATCTTCGACCCATCTGTCATAGAACAATTTGGACGTAGCCTTGCGAACACTTTCATCACGATCACGTAGACCCCATCGGAGGAGCTTTTCTCTCATTGAGAGAGACAGATGGCGGAAGTCGCCTAAGGTAGGCAGAAGACGTGAGTACAATGCGCGTCTGGTGGGGGCATCCAGATCACGGGCGCGCTCAAGAAGATAAGGAAGCGTCATTGGGGCGAGAGGGAGGTTCGTGAGAAGCGTTTTGCGAACGTCAGCGCTTGTATCGTTTTGCATGATTTCGAGCAGCTTCTCAAGAAGGGCAGAGTTATCGTCGTCTTCTCCATCGTCTCCCGCCAAACGTCCTAATCCCAAAACCGCCTGTACCCGGACCGAGGCCTCCTTATCACGGAGACGCCTCAAAAGGCACTGTCTGATCGTATGGTATAGCTCGTCGTCGATAGATTCCAGCGAGTTCACAATGTGAGCGATAATTTGGGTTGCACGGAAGCGTACCATCTTATCCTTGGCTCCCATAACGGGCCCAATAAGCGCGACGAGACTAGATGTGAGGCGGGCGGTTGGTGTCTCGGGATTGTGGTCCTCGTCTTCACCCGAAGCGAAAATCTCATTATCCTTCTCCGCGGCATGACTGAGGAAAGTACCCAAGAACCGCAAAATTCGATCTCCAACAGGCTCGCTCTTCTTGATCGTGAGAATCCGAAGCATGCAACGGCCGGCTTCCACATTGAATTCCTTCTCGGCCTCCGTTTCCTCACCAGGAATCAAGCTTTGCTCGGGCTCTTGGTCGTTTCCCTTGTTATTCCTCCTTTGTGAGATACCACAGCAGAACTCTTGGAGCTTGCGCAAGCGCACAACAAGCTTCCGGTGACCGGTAGTCGAGCGCTGAGCATCCGCAAAGAGTAAGCATACATCGCGACGCAAAGTGGGGGATGATGCTGGCTCTGTTGGTTCCTCCGGGATCGCAAACGATGGAGTAACGGAGCCAGCACGCCCAGACGCAGAGGGCTGTGCTGATGACCTGCGTGTGGTCGCAGATGTCGAACGGGCGGCGACTCTGCCGGGCATTGTTGTGTTGTCGTTAAGCGTTGATTACTCGAAGGCGAAAAGCATCGCAGACTGCGGGACCGATCAAAGGAGTGGAGGCCTTGGCGGTAAACAAACAGCCCAAAACGGGAGGCCGATAACCGATAAGGGTAGTTGGCGCACGTGAGCTGACTAATGCCGATCACCGGAGGTGCGCGAGCTCGTCATTCCCCGGAAGGTCGATGGGACCATCTTTTCCTGCATTGCAAGTCAAGTCAGGATGTTTCGTCAAAGTGTCCGGCGATTTGCCACTAGGGCGGCTCGTGCTGCTGGTGAGGGGTCCACTGCCTACTGCAACCGGGTGTCAACAGCCCAGGGCGTTGTCAATGGACTGACCGAGGGTGTGTCTAGTTCCGAGCGCACCCTTGCATACAAGTTTAAGCTGACTTTGATACTGTAGCGATTGGCAATACCCCGCTTATCCGATTGAAGAAGCTCTCTGAGCAAACAGGCTGCAATGTTCTTGGAAAGGCAGAGTTCCAAAACCCCGGAGGTAGCGTGAAGGACCGAGCCGCGCTCTTTGTGGTCAAAAACGCCGAGGAGAAGGGACTCCTGAAACCCGGTGGCACCGTGGTTGAAGGAACTGCAGGAAACACTGGTATTGGGCTGGCGCATGTGTGCCGGTCAAAGGGCTACAAGCTCGTGATCTATATGCCCAACACCCAGTCGCAGGGCAAGATTGACTTGCTCCGTCTGCTGGGAGCTGAAGTATACCCGGTCCCCGCAGTGGCCTTCGACAACCCCCAGAACTACAATCACCAGGCGCGCCGGCATGCCGAGTCATTAGACAACGCAGTCTGGACCAACCAGTTCGACAACGTTGCTAACCGTCAAGCACATATCGACACTACCGGGCCCGAAATCTGGGCACAGACCGAGGGCAAGATCGACGCCTTTACCTGCGCTACCGGAACCGGAGGTACCCTGGCTGGTACCACCCGCTACCTGAAGACTGTTAGTGATGGACGTGTGAAGAGCTTCCTCGCCGATCCTCCGGGCAGTGTTCTCCACAGTTTCATCCAAAGTGGTGGTACATTGATCGACCGCTCTGGCAGCAGTATTACTGAGGGTATCGGCCAGGGCCGCGTGACAGATAACCTCCAGCCCGACATCGACTTGCTGGATGGCTCTGTGAGCATCAGTGACGAGAAGACTATCGAAATGGTTTACCGCTGTCTGGATGAGGAAGGTCTGTACCTTGGTGCTAGTTCCGCGATGAACGTGGTGGCCGCCAAGGAGGTTGCCGAGAAGTTGGGCAAGGGTAACACCGTTGTGACCATTCTCTGTGATGGTGCTTATCGGTATGCGGATCGCTTGTTCTCCAGCACCTGGCTCGAGAGCAAGAACCTGCTTGGTTCCATTCCCAAGCACCTGCAGAAGTATATTGTGTTGCCTTAGAGGACTGTATATAGATTGGACAAAGTGTATTCTCGAGCGGCCTTTGGAACTCTAAAGGAATAAATTGGGACGTGCGTATAGTGATTGGGTTCTGACCCTCTGCTAGAGAAGACGGCGCGGATTTGACGCCAGTCTGGTATTTGAACACTAGCCGAAGGATTTTACAGAGATTGTCCAGAACGTAGTTAATAAGATGAGTATATAGGTAATAATTTGGTATCAATTGTGAGAGGTGAGTCTCAAAAGGCCAGTGTATGTATGTCCACGCTTGGTATTGTACAAAAGAGTAAAGAGTCAGACCCAGAAGGATCTAATATGAAGTATATCACTATGCCAAGGCCATGCAATACAGGCGTCAAACAAGACATGCAACGCAAGGGAGACAGGCCAGAAGAACCATGCTCCCAGCAAAATAGACAAGAACAACCGAAACGCCCGCAATGCTTCCGTTCTATTCCAGAACGCCAGATGCCGTAGAAATATACAGGTCGAAAAGTGTAACAAGGTCAGGCCGCCTGGCAAGAAAAGAGCCAAATGACGGAACTAGGTCGTGCTTTCAAGTCGGATCCGAATGGAATGTTCACTCATCACCGGGCATTCTCATGTAGGCATCAATAGCCGCACTGAACGCCGCGAAACCAGCGCAACCGAAGGCAGCAGCCTGGGGACCAGCCTTTGCGCCGAGAATACCACCAGTAACACAACCAGCGGCAACGCTGTTGGTAAGATCGTTCTTTGCGCGGAGGCCTTCGATGCAGCACTCGGTTCCGGAGTAGAGCGCACCAACGATACCAAAGTTCTTAGCGGAGGACCAGGAGCGGGCGCCCATATCCTTGAAACCGCGGCGGACTTGTTCGCGCCAGGGGAGGTCTGCGATGGCGCGGCCCTGGGGTGTAAAGGTCGAGTCGTAGGACATCTAGAGCGAGTAGATATTAGATGGGGGAATTGCACATCAATTATTCACTTGTCAACTTACACTGGCCATGAAGAGACCGAAAGCACCACCAAGACCGAAACCCATGGTACCCGAAATTACTGTCTTGACAGGGCAAGACTCCATACCACGTTGCATCTATACTTCATCAGGATTGGACGGAATACACGTTATAATCGAGTACAAACCATTTTGACCATAGCCTGTTCTTGCTCGTTCATTCCCTGGGTGCCCGGGTTACCTCCCAGAGAAGTCATCGGGATCGCGGTGCCTGTTGTGCCTGGAAACGCCATGTCGATATTTGACGCGGGTAGGGTTTGGATTGAGTATAGTCGTATGTCGTAATCGCCGGAATGGATACAAGCTGGCCTGAATGATCAATCCACTGGACTCAGCGAGAGAAGAAATCGCGTGAGCAAGTAAAATCGAGAGCGCGGAGATCTTGCGGAGGCGAGTAACTGAACCGCAAATTTATTTTACGGGGAACTATAAAATCCCAAAGCGCATTTATGCACGTGATATCCCGGCTCCGCAAAATCATCGTGCCGTTATCGGTACAGCCTTGGAACGCAAAGAGGAACAACAACCAACCTTAGAAGAGCTGTGGTTTACGTTGAATGCTCAAGATCAAATACAAAGACAGAATGGAAAATCGTTGTATTCATGAAGCTAAAAAACCAAAGATAGAATTTGTGATCAAATCAACTGGTATTTCAACAAATCTTCAAAGCAAATCGAAGCCTGCACAAGTACTTCAAAGTAGCAAAGGAAAGAAAATGCATCGACAAGAGAAGAAGCAACGCTCTCGTATGGTATAATTCGAAGGTCTTAGCCCTACGTAATTCCGTAGATAGGGTCGAAGAAGAGGCAGCAAGTATATACATGGAAGGAAAGCAAGAACCGTATTAGTCCTTCTTGCTGACCTTGCGACTAAGCGAAGGAGAGGCAGTTCGCTCTGGAGAAGGCGACAGCGAGCGCTCCCATTCTGCCATCAGATTGGATGCAGTACGTTGAAGCTTCGAGGGAGCCAGCTTGGTAATTGCAGGCCAGGGAATGCCTTCAGAGGCACTAGGTTCAAGTGCAGAGGAAGTCGGGTTCAAATCGCCAAAGCTAGGAGCGTGGTCAGCGCATAACGAGGTTGTCATAGATGAAGTCAGAAAAGGTCGAACGGTACCTAGCGCTGGTTCGAGGGCTGCTACCCTGTGTGGTGGGTGACTGATCATGTTTGGATGCGACTGTTGATCGGCTCGATGAGGGCGTGTGAGTCTTCTGCGCTGATATGGGCGTGTCCCAGTTATCCCAGTCGTCGAGACCTTCATTATGCGCCTCGATGACATTACTGGAGGGGCGGTCGCGCTGTTCGGCTTCGGTCGCCTCGTTTCGGTTGACGGCTTTGTTGTCGGAGGGGGTGCGCGGAGCGTTCGGAGACTTCTGAGCGGGTGTATCAATGCCGAATTCGTTCCAGAAAGATGTGGAAATTTCCGCCGGCTTGGTGTCTTTACCAGTTTTTGTCTCGGCCGCTGGCCCCCTCCCCCGCGAAGATGATGACGACGATGATCGTGAAAGCTTGCCGTCTGCTAGCAACCGTTCTCGACTCCGGGATTTCGCCAATGAATCCCGCTTGCGGCCATTTGGTGGTGCCAGTGAGTTGGATGGTGTGTTTCGTGTTTGTGTGCCGTTGATTCCTTCCTCGCCCACCGTAGCTTGTCGGATATCTTCCAAAAATGTCCACAGGCCCTCGCGGAGATCGGATGCCATTTGCTTGCCTGTGCGCACTAAGGCCTCCCGTGAAGGAGGGGGAAGAGTCTTTTGCCACTGTGCGAGTAGATGTTCCGGTACCTGGCTCTCGTCTAGTTGCGCGCTCATCAAAGCTGCATTATTGCGGTCGACAGATGGTAATGTCGCAGAGCGCGGGGTGCGACCCACGCGTTCAGCATCTGAGAGACCTGGTTCTCCCCGGGAAGAGCTGCTGGGACCTGAGACTGGCGACAAAAGAGATAAAGTCCGCGTATGTGTGCCGTGAAAGACTCGCCGACCATTACTCCCAATCTTGGTTCCTGGTGCGGGGGCAGCACGCATGCTAGAACGTCGGTCTAGATCCCGGCTCATCCGTTCCTGTGATACCGTGGAGCTCGTAACTGAGCTCATGCTCTGTTCTCGGCCATGTAAACTCGGAACCTCGGGTGTTGAGAAATCAGGCGACCGCAGGGGCAGTAGTGGCTCCGCGTGGTTGATCTCCGCCCGCTTCCTAGACTTTTCAGACAGTGCCCATTGCTTCTTAATTGTCACAAGTTCTGCTTCGGCCCGAGTGAGCTCCTCGCGAAGCTCCATAACCTTCCGTTCCTGCGAGGCAATGGCCCGCAGGAAGTCATAGCCATCATCCGGAACATCAAATGCCATAGGTGTTCCCGGAGGCTGAGCGGGGGAGGGGCGACCGGAGGGCTGTGTGGCTGGTGTTATGGAGCCGGGTGAAGCGATATTAGAATCGGGTGTCTCAGGTTCGTTCAGATTGATGGGGAAGTTCAAGGTGAGGCGTTTAGCATGGCGGGACGTCGGCGCACGAGGTACTGATGATATTCTCTTCTGAGCGAGAGATGATGAGCGTGAGAGACTGGTATGGGAGAAGTGCTCGGAACCAGAGCCCGGTTGTGGCACAGCTGAATTCTGGTTATCCGGAAATGGACCATGGAGGTTCTCCGCTCCCGGAAGACTCTCCATTGTGGACCAGCCAGTAGGAGAGATCAGGATATTTCAAAAAGTCATAAGAGAAGAAACAAACAAAAAAGAACAGTAACAATAACAATAACACAGGAGAGTTGAGAAGGGGAGAAAATAATAGCTCCGAGTCTCCTGAGTCCAGCCCACAGCGGGTCCCGCACGAGTCCACGGGCTGTGTTTCAGGGGGCAATTAATTAGCGTCTTATTAAGCCCGTTTCGTGGAGGTCTTGGCGTCGAGGTATTCGGGTATAGATCGACATCGTATGGACATGTATACCATTCGAAACAGATGAAGGATACATATGTAGATCGTGGCTCAATAGTTCGCAGCTTAGTTACAGAATATCTCAAGTGTCAATATGTATATTCGGCCGTCTCTAGTCCGTTCAAGACGGAAGCATTCCCGTTGTGTCTACTAACAGCCCAAGTGTTGCTTGCTTCTCCTAGTACAAGTTGAGCGTCCTGCACAGATGACCGTGCATGCCTGTAACCTAACCTTCTATCAAGCTCGTGCTTTCGTCAAGCATGTCTCACGACTTACAGTGGTAAGGTGTGACTTCATGAATGAGCTGGCTACATGTATAGGACCAATATCGAGAAGGTTAGGGAGTAACTTTGGAAAGAACAACGGGGTGATCTGTTCTACTTTAAGGCAGCTGCAATTTTGAGTCACAAGATGGACAAAATAGGAAAGTAGGCAAATGTCCATTCTGGGAAGGTACGTGTTGTTGGGGATATAAAAGGGCACCCCCAACTCCTCTTCCTCTTCTCTTCTTCTTCTCTTCTTTCTCTCCCCAGCCCTCTCGAGCTCGATTCCTCCGTAGCCCCCATGGATAAGACCATAGGCGAGGCGAAGGGCCGTGCATCACCTACCCATGGAGACGTCAACATTACCAAGGTTGTTGAGGTCCATATAGGTCCACACCCAAACCAAACCGGGCGTTCTCGTGGATGTTTTGACGAAGTCGTGGCTGAGCCTTTGGGCTCCATAGCCACTTGACGGTTCCCACGGAATACATGGGGGGTGTTTAATCACATCCTCTTCCACGGTTTCATTGTACAGTTAGCCACCCGAATACATTTCAACTTCCAGTTCATCAGATGTCTAGACTAGTGTACAATTGGAGAATCAGGAATCCCTAGTGGATTAATGCGACAGATCGAGCCTGTGTCCGGCCTACGGAGACACGTCGCTGCGAGACTCCAAATGTTGTGGGGTCTCCGGGTAGAAGCCGAGATCTTGATGGCCAACGCTGTTTAAGCTTATTTTTTAGCGGCTGCACACTAAGAACTGGGGTGAGGACTGCTTCCAAGGTTATTTATAAGATTCCATACCCATCTAGTAGTAATACTAGTGTCGAGGAAGTGATAAAAGAAAAAGACCGGTCGAGATATAAATAGACCTCGGAAATATGTAGGGGTGACCCGTCATCCGCAATTCAACCGCACTTGCTCCGGAGCCAAGCGCGCATTCGCCAACAACCGCGTCTTCGTCATGAACTGGAGAGCGAGTGCTCTACGTATTCGCTCCAATTCCAGGGTTATTCGCAGATCAGGGATTTCTCACCAACTCCCCATTTCCGCATACCGACTGATCTCCCCCCTGGATCGCAAAGCAGCCTGGTCGCGTCGATGCTCATCACAATGGACATCCAATCCGAGAGTTTTCCCAGTGTTCGATCTCGGGTTACTGGATTCATCCCTCAAAGTTGAGGAAGAGCTTGCAATGGGATACGAGCCCAACAAGATAAACACATATCCCGCCGAGGTCGAAGAAGTCCTGAATGACAGGTACCAAATTCTGCACAAAATCGGCTACGGACCCACGGCAACTGTATGGTATGCTGTCGATTTAATGTGAGTGTCTCGTTTGAGCCGGAACACTACTGCTCTAATTCCGAGTCAACCATAGGGAGCCTAGAAGGGTTGTTTTGAAGATCTATGTGGTGGACGATATGCTCAAAAGCTATGGGCGGATCCACCCACCAAAATTATACCGGCAGAGCAAGTGCCCTCTTCACGAAGTTAGCGATCGTTTCTCCATTAAGGGTCCTCGTGGCCGTCATATTTGTGTTGTTCACGAGGCACCCTCGCTAGACCCAGAACAGATGCATGCCGGGGACAAGCTGGATCTCGAGTCGGTGAAGTCTACAATGAAGCAACTGCTGATCATGGTGGATTTCCTCCACACTGATTGTTATCTGACTGCCCGTATTTCCCCTCGCCATTGTTTTTGAAGGATGAATGACTAATTCCCAGAGTAGGCATAATGCCAAACAAAACACTCAATGTTGATTCCGGCGACAGACGAGTTGCTGGACCCAGCAATGACGAGCTTATCACCCCAATGATACTACCAGGAGACGGCGTTCCCCTGCGTCTAGACTTCCCAGACGATGACATGTCCGGTATCGAGGAAAAACATTGCAGGCCTCCCGAAGAGGTCCTGAAATCGAAATCGGATCACAGGGCAGACATTTGGGCGGCTGCTATCGCTGTGAGTACTTGTTCTGAGGCAAAAGAAAGACGCTTACATAGTTCCAGGCATGGAACTACACAAATTCCCAAGGGCTCATCGACGGACGAAACTCAGAAGGAGCCTTCGATGACCGGGTCCACATCGCAGAGCTGGTCTCTCTACTTGGCCCTCCATCACCAGAGTTCTGCGAGAAGACGCGACTAGGTTCCATGTTCTGGGACGAAGAAGGTAATTGGACGGGCCAGGCTCCCATACCAGAACGAAGCCTCGAGAGCCTGGTGGCTGGCAGTGATGGCGAGCAGGTGGGGGGTTTCTTGCAGTGGATGCGAAAAGCGCTACAATGGGATCCTGAAGATCGGCCAACGGCTCTAGGGCTCTTGCGTCATGAGTGGATGTCCCGGAAGACGAATCCTGCGGAGGAAGAGGGTATGGATGTATCTGACGAGAGCACCCAAGTCTAGTCTTTCCATTTTGTATGCCATCTGTGTGCACTGTATAAGTAGTATATGTACATATAATAGAAGCTCCACTCAGTCAAACTCCGCTCAATCAAAGGCCTATTGGACTACAAGTTGAAAAGAACCCGAAAAAGTATAAAATTCCAGTCAGCACCAAAAATTACCAACTTCCTAAACAATTCAATTGCTCCCAACGCATGCACTTCGACATCTTCCAGTCAATAAACCTCGACAGTATTCTCATGCACAAAAAGACCATTGTGTAGAGCAGGAAGCAACATACTATACGTTTGTATCCAATTGTTGGTAGTTTGCTCCCTGGTCTCGCTCTTCTAGCTTCACGACCAAGGTAGCATGCGCAGACATCTTCTGCAGGTCTGTTTCTTTCGTGTCTCCATTCACTAACTAGACCTGGCAGTGGCAAAGAAATGCTCCTTTCCCATCGCCCTGGTTCCTAGTACCAGGAACGGGACTCTGCTTGTCTTTGATTCATGGAACTTAATCTGGAATTTGCAAATATCATCAGTGAATCATCCGTCATTTCCATCATTCCTGATGTTTTCATCTTCTTTTAAAACCAAGATTCCCTTGTACCTCAGCATCATTGGTCTAGTGGTAGAATTCGTCGTTGCCATCGACGAGGCCCGTGTTCGATTCACGGATGATGCATTTTTCTTTTTATTTTGTATTCAATTCAGCCCCTCTTTCACTGCGAACGGAGAGCTTTTCATACCCTATGGGAAAGTTTTGACGTTCGGATGTGAGAAGGGTGAAAAGTGTGAGTACTTGACGATATAAACTACACGTAATATCGCCATTCTGTCTACTTTTCCTTATTAATACCCATATTATGTTATCCAAGGTAAGATTAAAGGTAGAACTTCCAGGGCATTTCGCAAATCGTCAGGGCATGCAATATTATGACTCGCACGCGTTGACCCCTGATAATATAGGCTCTTGTATCACGGATGCCCACCCGCTGCTAGCGTGTCAATTTCCCTCAGAGACAAAAACATCGATATATACATATGTACAGGCAGTGCACTGACTTGTACATTTTTCCTTTTCACTGCTACTTCGAGTGCAAATTTTCTGGCACGATTCCGCTCGCGCTTGCTTATAGCGAAAATGGCAGTGGCAACCATTAAGCCAACCATTGCGGTTCCCGTGCTAATGATAGCGCTATAAAAAGCCAGAAGAGCTTTGCGGCTCTCGTCATTTGTGCTAGGCATACTGGTTGTGTGGGGATGAGAAAATTTATTAAGGGGTATTATAAGTTGTAAAAGTCGAGCTGTACTTGTTGTCCAAATCTTTCGCTTGAATAGTAGCCACAGTTATTAGATTTTGTATCATGAGCAAGAAACACTTTTTCTCCGGTAGCTTTCAAGGCTATTAACGTCCTTTATCTGATTAGGACTATCGGGTTTGAATCCGGCCTGGTATGATCCTTTCACCGGAGGGTAGCTGCAGCATCAGTACGATAACACAATTTTGTGTCCCAGCTCGTTAGTACATGGGCATCAGAGGATAGCACTCCTGAACACGGTAAGTAATGTGAGCTCCCCTAGTCTATCTTTCCGACTTATTCTTACTCCGGTTCTAGGTCAAAGATCCTGCGGTCTATATCAACGGAAGCCTCGACGCCAGGATAGCTTTCTTAGCCTCCGAACCAGGATATGGCGCACTGGCGGCTATGCACGACGGATACTAGTAACTGGCCGGCTATGTGCGGACGTTTTGGACTTTGAGCCGTTCCTCAGGTGTTCCTATGCTCTCTGACATAGTCTCGGGCCAGCTATCTCTTAAGTATTGCCCTTGCTATATATGACACCTTTTAGTGACGTCTTCAAAGCTTAGGCTATCTTGTTCTTTTTGAAAGTCTTTAATAGATTCTGCTACGGACAGATACAGAGAACACTACGGAGAACTACCTACACTATCTAATTACGCATTAGATTTTCCTGACTATTCAATATGACCTAAGATGTTTTAGGTTATTTATCATATAGTAAGATTCAGAGTCGTTGTTAAAGACAGAAGCGACATAAGTGGCCACACTGTTCGTTCTGATGCTATTCGCACCAACCACCGACACTAACAACCAACACCGCTCCCTCCCACTTCTCTACTCGCTTAAGCTAAAGCTGCTAAAAACAAAAAATACAACGGCATGTTAAGGTGGTGGTTACCTAGCGCCCACGGATCGGGCATGGGCGGCTCGCCGCTCTATTCAGCCCTCTTCAGGGCACTCCTCCAGATATTCACCCACCTGAATATTCTTCACCCGAATATCCAGCCCGTGCAGCAAAAGGTACATTTTCCCATTCTGATCGAAAAAGTTGTGAGTGACCTTCATTTTCCTCCGCTTTCATCTCTCCAGCCTCGCTTTACCACTCTAGCCTCGCTTTGTCACGAGCAAGATGCGTACCAAGCATGACCCAACGTTGAAATATATGGCCAATTTTATGGATTTCGGGGAGTATAGTAACAATGAAATCCAGCGTGTAGTGCTGCCACGAACAGAATCTGGTTACAAGGACAAGTTACTAATTTTCGACAAGTGGGTCTCAGCCCTAGGAGTAGAGAAGCAAATTGCTAAATTGTGCCTATATCCAAATAAATAAAGATAGCGGTGTATCCTTAAATAATTTAACTATCTCGATAACTTAATTATAGTGTCGAGACCACTATAAGTATTGTGGAAACCCTAACGAACGGGCTAGAGTTTATGTAAAGAAATACTAGTTGTCAGGCTAGTCCTGTTGGTCATGCGAGTTGAACAGTGAGGGGGAGAAACGTATGGTACAGATGCGCTCGAAATCAGTTTCACCTTTTTACTCTCTTCTCTTCTTTCTCGAACTCTAATCTGAAACACGCTAGTCCATCTTGGATTTAGTCTGTTTCAGGATCTCGAAATGTTTTGTAACAATAAATTACAACATTGGTGCTCCACATTTAACAGTTGACCTTGGATTCATCACTATGATCAGAGCGTTTCATTACACGGGAGCTAAAAAAAAATATAGCATGGGGCTTCATTTGCTCATCCACTCCTAGTCACGGTAAGCGAAAGAAGCCCTAGATGGATCACCTGATAGCGGGGTATACTAGAGATCCGATCGTGAATTTACCGCCCTACTCAAACCACCTGTCCACAATCATGGCGGCTACCGCTTCCTACAGTGGCGTGAACTCTGGAATTCAAGTCGCACAAAACTATGCTCCGATCACTGCAAACTTCGGTGAGAGAAGTATCACAACTAAAACGGGGCGTGACTAATGCATTGCTGTTCCAAGTTCAACTAGAAACGACTTTGAACCAAGCATGCCTTCGGGATCTGCGTACCACCGATCCTGGCGATGATAAGAAGCGGATCACGAAAACCAACGGAGGACTGCTCAAAGACTCATATTGTTGGATCTTAGACAACGAGGAGTTCAAACAATGGCAACACAATCAGACTAATCGTGTCCTCTGGATTAGAGGTGATCCTGGTAAAGGCAAGACAATGCTGCTATGCGGTATCATTGACGAGTTAACACAATTGCATGGGAGCGCTGCGAATATCTCGTTCTTTTTTTGCCAGGCTACCGACGTACGGATCAACAATGCCACGTCCGTACTCCGGGGCTTGATATATTCACTTGTCGAGAAGAGCCCGTCTCTCCTCCCCTATGTGCGGGCTCGATACGACAAAGCGGGCAAGGCCTTATTTAAGGATATCAATACGTGGAGTGCACTCTTGACCATCTTTACGGGCATTTTGAAAGACCCGTCTCTAAACAATGCCTATCTCATTATTGATGCATTAGATGAGTGCATATACGGTCTTCGTTCCCTTCTAGACTTGGTTTTGCAGGAGTCATCAGCTCACCCACAGATAAAGTGGATCGTCTCTAGCCGCAATTGGCCTAAAATCATTAAGCGTCTTGATATTGCAACCCAAGTGGCTCCAATTTCATTAGAGCTAAACGATGCATCTATATCCGAAGCCGTGAATAAGTATATTCGATACAAAGTCGATGCTCTGGCAAAGGTCAAAAAATATAAAGACAACACCCGTGAGACGATATATCGCTACCTCTTATCAAATTCGTAAGGCACTTTTCTTTAGGTGGCCTTAGTCTGTTAAAACCTTGATCGAACACTACCGAGGCACGCTATTAAGAAGCTAGAAGAATTCCCTCCTAGACTGGATGATCTGTACAGCCGAATGATCAATCAGGTTCGCCAGTCGGAAGATGCTAAAGTCTGCAAGCAGATACTATCTATTATATCAATAGTCTATCGACCTATCACGCTTAGCGAGCTAACTTCATTTATTGAAGTGGCGGATAACGACTTTAATGACCATAAAGCTCTCTCGGAGATTATCGCAGTTTACGGCTCATTCTTGACGCTACAAGAAGATCTTATTACATTCGTTCATTAGTCCGCAAAAGATTTCCTACTCCGGGAAGCCTTAAATAAGATACTTCCTAGAGGTATAGGAGCTGAGCACCATATGATTTTCTCACGATCTCTCGAAGTGCTGTTCAAAACACTTCGACGTGATATCTTTGATATTAAATTCCCCGGATTTCCGGCTAAGGATATCAGAAGTCCCAGCCCAAATCCACTAGCAGTAGCAGAATACGCTTATATCTATTAGGTGGACCACCTCAAAGGTAGTGAGCGAAATGAAACTTATAAGCTAAGCCTTAATAAGAAGGGTAAAGTGGATAGGTTTCTACAGCAGAAATACCTTCACTAGCTCGAGGCGCTTAGCATTCTAGGAAGCGTTTCAAATGGTATCCAAGCGGTTCAAAGGCTTATAATATTAATTCAGGTATATGGTTATCGATATAGAGAGATAATATTCTCTTCTAATACAGAACGCACTTTAATAGGAGAAAGCGGAATCACAATCTCTATTAGGGTGGGCTCAAGATGCCTCTAGGTTCATTCGGTTTTTCGGAACAGCAATTAAAAGCAGCCCTCTACAAGTGTATCACTCACCTCTCATATTCAGCCCAACAGAAAGCCTCATAAGGCAACATTTTACAAAGGAGAGACCAGATTGGGTTTTGAATAATCCGATGGTAGAGGAAGGTTGGAGTCTATGTCTTCAAACTCTCGAGGGGCATGGTAATTGGGTCAACTCAATTGCCTGGTCACCAGATGGAAGCCGACTTGCATCAGCGTCCTATGATACAACAGTCAGAATCTGGGATGCAGCCACCGGCCAAAGCATGTCAACTCTCGAGGGGCATAGTGATGGGGTCAATTCAATTGCCTAGTCACTAGATGGAAGCCGACTCGCATCAGCATCTTATGATACAACAGTCAGAATCTGGGATGCAGCCACCGGCCAAAGCATGTCAACTCTCGAGGGGCATAGTGATGGGGTCAATTCAATTGCCTGGTCACCAGATGGAAGCCGACTAGCATCAGCATCCTATGATAACACAGTTAGGATCTGGGATCCAGCCACCGGCCAAAGCGTGTCAACTCTCGAGGGGCATAGTGATGAGGTCACCTCAGTTTCATGGTCGAAAGATGGAACCCGACTTGCATCAGCGTCCTATAAGACAGTGAGAATCTGGGATGTGGCCACCGGCCAGAGCACGGTAACTCTCGAGGGGCATAGTGATGAGGTCACCTCAGTTTCATGGTCGAAAGATGGAAACCGACTTGCATCAGCGTCCTATGATGAGACAGTGAGAATCTGGGATCCAGTCACCGGCCAGAGCGTGTCCACTCTTGAGGGACATAGTCAATGGGTCACCTCAGTTTCGTGGTCGCAAGATGGAAGCCGACTCGCATCAGCGTCCTATGATGAGACAGTCAGGATCTGGGATCCAGTCACCGGCCAGAGCGTGTCCACTCTCGAGGGGCATAGTAATTGGGTCAACTCGATTTCCTGGGCGCAAGATGGAAGCCGACTCGCATCAGCGTCACATGATAGGACAGTCAGGATCTGGGATACGGCCACCCGCCAGAGCGTGTCAACTCTCGAGGGGCATAGTGATTGGGTCAATTCAATTGCCTGGTCGCAAGATGGAAGCCGACTCGCATCAGCGTCCCAGGATAACACAGTCAGAATCTGGGATCCAGCCACCGGCCGAAGCGTGTCAACTCTTGTGGGCCATAGTGGTGGGGTCAACTCGATTACCTGGTCGCAAGATGGAAGCCGACTGGCATCAGCGTCCGATGATACAATAGTTAGGATCTGGTATGTGGCCACCGGCCAGAGCATGTTAACTCTCGAGGGGCATAGTGATAAGGTCAACTCGATTGCCTGGTCACTAGATGGAAGCCGACTCGCATCAGCATCGGAAGATAAGACCGTCAGGATCTGGGATCTGGCCATGGGCCAGTGCGCGTGTACTCTCGAAGGGCATAGTATGGCCGTCACGTCGATTGCCTGGTCACCAGATAGAAGCCGACTCGCATCAGCGTCCTATGATAGCACCATCAGGATCTGGGATGCGGCCACCCGCCAGAGCGTGTCAACTCTTGAGGGACATAGTGATAGGATCAACTCAATTGCCTGGTCACCAGATGGAAGCCGACTAGCATCAGCGTCCTATGATGAGACAGTCAGGATCTGGGATGCGGCCACCGGTCAGCGCGTGTCCACTCTCCATATCACTTCCACTCGCTTCCTTCAATTCGATAAATTCAATTTCAACCATTTGCACACGAGTGTGGGTACGTTTGATATAGGTTCAATTGCTTCTGTCACACCTATGCCTTATGACTCAATCCCATCGCCCGAGCAATATGGATATGGCTTGAGTCATGACTACTCCTGGATAACTTACAATGGAGTCAAGCTCCTGTGGCTGCCTGCCGAGTATAGACCGAAATACTCTTCTCGATTCGCAATGCCAGCAACGAATTTGGCGATCGGCTGTACATCAGGTCACGTCATATTTCTCGCGCTCACAGAAAGGAGCCCCATCATTGGCCTTTGATCGGCGTTTATATTGTCAAAATTCTACACCCCTTTTAGGCTTCGCTATAAATAGGCCGTACGATTCTGCTTGAATCCCCTTTAACAGATGTATATATCGAAACCTTAGGTCTATAAAACCACCATCACCAAAAGGATGCATTTAAGCTTTAGAGCTTTGGAGCTCATACGTAGACCAGTAATATATTAATACGCGTAGAGCAGCCAGTAGACAACCACCTAGGATAAAGTAGGAGGACGCTGAACTACAACTCACTTCTTTATGGTCGCTCTCTGTTTCCCCTAGGTGGCAGAAACTTAGGGCCCGCACTTATCAAAAGGGTCTTCTAGAAACAACCAAGCTCCCAGAAACTACAAAGTCTTCGCTCGTCCACGGCTTTGGTGGAGTGGTCGTGGTTGACCGAAGGGGAGATGAGAGGTGGCCAGGCGACCGACCGAATCTCCTGCCAACCATTCTGTTTGGCTTGTTTGCAGGTCAGTAGTTCTAGACGGGGCATAGCTCATACACTCGTAATACGATAGCTATTTTTGGGCCATGATTAATTACCGTACTGTGATACTGTCAAGGTTGTGGGTCAGGGGTAGACTAACTATAAAAAGGATGGCGTCATGCGAAATAGAGTTCAAGAAAGAATTGAAGAGAGTAAAGAGGTGAAACTGATTTCGAGCGCGTCTGTATTCTTTCTGCAGAGACTAATTCTTGCTAAGTCCAAGTTTCCCCGGCAGGCACTCTTGTATCTCTTCGTCCCTGAGTCGTGTCCGTCACGATGATGTGTTCAGCTAGCTTCCGAGTCCTCTTTCGGACACTGGTAGTTATCAGGATGATCACATGGTCGATCCTGGGCAACCATTAAAGAAATTCGAGACAAAGAAGTTAAATGTATATCAAGATCCTGGTTCCGCCTCCAAGGCGCTTTTCCTTTACAGCTATATCCGTTTTGCCTAGGTGCTAAGAGAGAGAGAAACCGTCAGAGAGAATGTTTCAATTCGTCCTCTCACCACTAAAGTGGCACTCTACTTATTGAAGATCATTTGAAAGATCTTAAACTTGATTTCGACTGCAAGTATCCAGCCTGCTCCACAACCTTTAGAAGCCTAGAGGAGCTTACCTACCATCTCGTTGACACGTATTGTTGGCGCCCTAGGCGGCAATCCCCTAAGAAACGAAAGTGGGCAGACATTAGATTTTGAGGCACATAAATTTCACATCCTGGGTCTTCACCATTAACACGCCCAATTCGTGCTAGGTGATAATCATCTAGTAGCCGTAAAGTCTCGATCTTCCTCTTTCATTCAAGCTCTCCGCTACCCGCTATAGTACCTCTCGAAACCGGTGTCACTACCTACACTCTTCGATTGTTTTCCGCACCCTAATGCCAAGATCGGCTAGCCTCCTTCTATATAGCTTCGGCATATGCATTCCTGTATAGTACCATAGTAGCATACTGTATGAATATATTACTCCTCACCCATATAGTCTACTCTATCTTAGTAAGACTTTAGAGCTGCCTAGGGTGCTTCGAGCTTCCACTGGTTTTAAATCACCCTACCTCGCGGCATCTTCATGAGTCATTTATCTCTCTTGGTTTATGGAGCATGTTAAAAGGAGTGGTTTGGAGATCAGGGAAGTCTAGGTCTCTCATTGGCGTACTGTAACGGGGCGTACGCTCTGATTGAAAAGCTCGACGAGAAATCCAATTCGCATGTTGGCTGGCTAATGAAGTATGGTACGAACCTTTAAAAGCACGTCAAGGTACGAGTGAGGATACTTGTCCCTATAGAATCGTAACCAGGGCTGTAGTGTTTAAACACCGAAGCCCCAACCAATTCATTCAGAGTTCAGGAGAATAAGTACCCTTTGGAGTATAAGCCGATCCCGTGCCTGTTCCATATCAGTTGCACCACAAAGCCATCCCACACGGTCCTTGGTATATAGCTCAACCCAAGGCTTCAGTTTAGTCTCATGTAGGGTAAAGTCGTCCACTATTCTAGTACGTAGGATACTGTGTCGTGGGAACAGTGCACTGATGCGGTATATGAGCGAGCCACACGTAGAACAGAAACAATTTGTCATTCCCTTGCCCGAGGTAATGGTTTTTGACCGGGTAAATGATGTGAGGGTTTCTTGGCCTCGTAGGTGTTTTAGATGTGTGTCTGCGACAACGCAATTAGTCGCGAACATGGATACGGTAATTTTTCGGCAGTCCGTGCAATGGCAGGTGAATGTGTCGATTAGGCCTGGGCCTTGTGTTGACTGAAGATTGTTCGTGACATTAGCGGGATGTAGTAAAGACGGTTGGTTGTATGCTTGGAGGCACTCACGAAGGCCAACTGCACTGCGCTACAGTAACATGTGGCAGTTGCCTGATCATCTTTTGACTAACCATCGTCGGCGCCCCCAGTAACGGGTATGTAAGGCTTGGAATTATTAGCAGCAGCAGCCATGATTGTGTTTGTCCGTTTCTCGAGTGAGAGAGTCCTTTCTGTAAATATACACCTTGGTAATTGATATAATGGAAGATTATAAACCGGACCCGTCTAATATTCAAAATTTAAGGTTTTAAACGAATTTCTTATTACACCATTTTGAAGTTCAATACTCTTGACAACTGAGTGGTTTTTTTCTATACTAGAAGGACATTCGCTGACTACCAGCACATCGTATTGGTTATGGCGACATGTCATTCATTCCTATGGTCTTTGTCTTTGGTTTGCGTTAGGGGGATGTATATAGTTCTAATACTCATTGGGGGCCACCAGAAAGGAAGTAACTCCACAAATAGGACGAGCATCTATGGTCCGCAAAAAATGATAATTGTGCGGCTAGGGGCAAGCTACAACACTTTCGCGGTGAAAGTTAAGGGTCTTTTCTGATATAAGATCGTCATCTAGGATAGATGACGCGTTCTAATTAGAATGTCTAAATGAAGTTTAGTTATCGAGTTATTTATTGTTCTGATATAATGAATGTTTTACTATAACGAGGTACTTTTCAAAGTCTGTGGACGTCTTTCATTTCAATTGATGTAAAGCTAAATGCCAAATTCTAGTTTATACACTCATGTCTAACCAGTCAGGTAAGATCTGCTATATAGGTGGTTGCTCTACCCTAAGCGTCCATGTCACGCAATCCCGATAGAAGGTGCCACCCGCCTTCCAACGGTCATGCCCATTCGCAGCGGTGTCACCTAACCTCTCTGTTAGTACCATATATTACTTGTATGTCTTAGAAGGAGGGAGACCTACATGAGTTGATAATGGTCCTCATGCGTTCCAGGCATAGGGCGACTCCCTTGGGGTGTTGTTCCTTGCCACTGAAATCGGGAGGTGGAGGGCAGTTTTCCCCTTTCGAATAGGTGATGCTGTGGAAATAATTGGGATTGACATTGTTATAAGTCCACCCAGCGGAGTTTGAATGAATGGCATAATTTTCCCAATCCGGCCAGCAACTATCACCAGCCGCAAGGTCCATCTGATCAAGAGTCACATAGTGATCCGGATCTCCCTGTTGGTAGCCCTTGTTTTCTGTTTCACACGTCAAAATTCCCTGGTCAACATTGCGCGTTTGAACTGGCCGTTCCGCAGCTGTGGTTGTCGTCGGCTTCACTGTTGTGATCTTACGATCATCGCTTGTCGTGAGGAGACCAGTGCCTGCACCGCCATCCTGACCTTGATCCTCATTAGGATCATTGATATACCAAGCGGCAGCTTCGGTCGTGGTGGCTGTTGCAGTAGCACTACATCCAGTATGGACATGACTGCTAGTAGTCGTGCAGGAAGTGGAGGTCGAGTCGATAGTCTTGCAAGAGACCCAGAGGTCGGTGACAGTTGTAATATCGTCGTCACAGTCATCTTCATCGGGATCCTCGTTATCTGGATCAGTTGGTCCTGGGTTGGGATTCGGGAGAGGATGCGGATCATTGCTCGCCGCGAACCCACCACCACCACAGCCTATGACGCAGGGACCATCACAGAAGATCGGGAAATGGCAGCCTCCGTCACACTTTGATTTATCGACACAGTCAGGGCCATTTTGCTTATCTGCAGCGGATGTATAGGCGACCGGTGGGACTTTTCCGTCACTCGCTGAAGCTTAGCTCCATGGGAAAGGAGGGATAGTCACAGATCGGGTAACTGGAGAGTGAGATACTTCAGTCTGTGATAGAGGATTGGGATCATCCTCGATCTTAACTGTCTGGGGAGGGATTCGAACCATCGGATGGATAGTCGTAGTAGGGACATCCGATCCTATGGTAACTGCCCATAGCGGCAGGACAGTTACGGTGACTAGAACATGGATATTCGTCAGTTTCTAACTTCTTGAATCAATGTAAAACACAGAAAATGCTCAGACTTACTTGGTGGAACCGGAATGATCGTGTTTTGCAAAATGTGCGTGATACTTGTCGTAGTTACCACCTCTCCATCAGGTAATGTTTTCACCGCTGGAGTTTCCCATGCCACATTGAGTACGGTTGAGTATCCCCCATCAAAATCGATGACTGTAGGGCCAGGCAGCGTGTAAGGAGGCAAGACCAGTACACAAGCCGATCCGCAACTCACAGCGGGATGCTCCTCTTTCCAGATTTCCGAATCAATGATGACTTGCACAAGGTCCGAGCCATCGGCATCGTCGTCATTGTCTAAGCCGAGCTTGCATGCACCAGTAGGACAATAATCGCGACTGCAGGCAAAGTCGCAAAGGGGTTTCAGAAGTTGATACAGTTCTAGGTCATCTGTATCAGGGACAGCTTTCACGTCTTTCGGGGCCGGAGGAGCAACCAAGGGGCCTGTTGATAGGCAAGTACATGAGGAGACTAGGCAAAAGCCAAATGCACAGGCAAAGCTGCACAGCCCAGCCAGACTGCCTTCACCGTCACCCCTGACACACGCTGGAGGAGTAAAGGGAGAGCTAGCTGGTATGTATGGAGGCCTCTCCACAGAAGAGCAAGCTGACTTTGGACAGTAGCCATAATTGCATGAAAAGTCACACAGACCGGCATAGTTGGCATCTCCATTAGCTGGGTATCCTTTGTCCCCAGTGGCCTTTGGTAGCGTTTTCTTCTTTCCCATTGCGGTACAGTAGCAGGCTCCAATAGGGCAATATCCGTACTTGCAAGTAAAGCCGCAAATTCCGGCGAAGTTTCTAGCACCAGATCCTGCAATACAGGTCTGCTCGGACAGTGACAACTTTGGAGAGACTGCAGTAATTGCACTCACCTTTGCGCCTCCAACCCAGGCATTGAAGTTCACCAGACCACTGGGGCAGGTGGTGGAAACAGCTGGACCTTTGACATTCACGATATCCTTTTGCCGTGAGACAGTCACGATGACTTCTCCAAGTAGATGACTGTCAAAGGGGAAACTTCCGTGGTAGAGGCCAATACCACCATCCGGCTCAGATTCCCAACTAGCGGGAAATTCGAGGCCCCCAATGCTAACTGTGACTGTGGCATTGGAGGCCAACAATGCTGTGAAGAAAACTTTATCTTCAAAAACAGTATCCGCATGGTATTCAATCTGCAGCTGGAGGGCTGTATTTCCAGTGGTGCCTCCAGTGGAGCAACTGTACCGCACCAGCCTGCGGTACCAAATGACGAGACTTTCTTCAGTGATCGATGGTTTGCCGGATTTGTAAAGGTCAATGGCATATGGTAGCTGAAGTCTCCAAGCATCATGTGGCATATCAAGCACGTAATTATACGGTGCCTTGCCTATGCCGAAAGCAACATATGCCTTATCATTCAATGGGCCGATATAGTGCGATTCGCCATAATCATTCCAAGAGATAATCTCAACCCATTCAGGCTCGATATAAGACACTTCAACCCACCGATCGTACCACAGGTCATCTGAGTGCCAGGCCCAATTCTTATTGTATCCTGGCATGTTGGTATAGAACCATGGGGATACAGGCATCATATAAGGCTTTCCGGCCTCCCCGAGGTATTGAATGTAGGATGCATCCACGTAAGTGTTCATTTTTCAATTCCCCATGGCCAGGCTGCCCAGGAGAACAGTCCATCGGCAACTCCTCCGGCAAGCTGGAGTGCTGGTTTAGCACCAAGGGAGGACCAATCAGGTACGAAAAAGCAGCCGATTTCTGACTTGATCGTGATCCAGTCTTCAGCATTTCCGGGCCCTTCAAAGGTCGAGACGAACGGTTTATTGTTGTGGCGAAAATGCGCGGAGCTAGAAGAGTAACGCCGGAGAAGACTCGTGACCTCCGAGAGTGGCCAGGGTCCATTGCCCGCATAGTCAAACGAGAAGAACAATTTGAACCCAAGGCTCTCAGCTGCATTGAAAGCATCTGCAATTGATTGGTCGTTGGTGGCCTCTCCATGAGCAATGTTGAGAGCGAAGGCATCAATGTGCGAAAACAGCTTTTGCAGATGTCTGAGAAGCTAGGCCAAAGACTGCCAACAGTATCACGAACAATCTCGTGAAGAGTCCTTGAACCGACCTCATGGTGGTAAACAGCCACGTAGGCAGTGAGAACTTAAGAGGACGTGCTGGGGGATGATGGGAGAAACGTGTGAAAAGCCTCCCATTATATATACATCCATAGCATTATCCACTTGGGATGTTATATTTTCGGGACTGGTTGGTAAACTCGGCATTCCGCGTAGAGACCTCATACAATCACTATTCTTACAAGTCGATACAGAGTTTACTACACCACTAGCTCTATTACTAGTTGCTGGGCTTCGGAGGTCGTGGGAGATGATTACCGTAGTGGCAATACATGAATCCTTTTGCCGATATCTCCTTCGACTTCTCCCGGTATGCGAACCAGCACCGGGCAATTTGAGGGATTTTCGAAGAGCCTAGTATCTAAAGTGGATATTGTAATGCCATCGCGCAATACTGAAATTGCGTTGGTTTGAGAGCAGTAAAACTTCTGTAAATGAAGAATATCATGGCGCACTGATACGGTGATATTAGTCGGCTTTAGATATTTAGGAAAACTTAGTCAAGATCCCAAGCTTGGAGTGTATAACACCATTAGTCGAGATTGCGCTACATGTGGCGACTATGTCAAACCCAAGCTGAAGTTAAGCAGTGAAATAAAAAAAAGAATACCGCTCAAGCGCCATTCGCCTTCTAGTACAATTTTACTAGCTCGTCTCCATTAATCGGAGGAAAGTTTCCTAGACCCTGGATCTCCGTGTTATGTTACATCCCTAATTAGATGAGGCTCACTAGGCGCAAAGCCTAGCTTAAACGGAAACTAGCCCTATCCTGGCAGGAGTCTAGTCGATCGCTTACAGAAAAGAGGCTTGAAGTAGATCCAGTTGTCTTTCTCCGCCAAGCCACCGGGACTATCACTAGCACGGCCTCGACTCAAGGCAAATTACAGCTTTGGCCCACATGTTAGGCACCCGGGCCCTCCGCCGGATACTTCCGCAACCGCCCAACGTCGCATCACAAGTTTCACTATACCCATTTTGGGGATAAACGATGATTAGGTCGGGCCGCGGAAATTAGAGTGGATGCGATGCTGGAGCTGTTGGCCTTCTCTCGAGAATACCGGAAGGGGGAGCTCCGACGGTGTTCCTGAATGCTATTGACTAGATTGGGAAATACAAGCTCAATACCATCTTTATTGGGGCATCTTTCCTATCCTAGAGGCCTGACCTTACGGAGCGAGTCTCACACTCGCCATCACCTAGCTTCACGCTTGCTTCTGACGCTAACCTTACAAGGTAGGCCGGAGCGTCTAGGTTCGTCGGAGAAATAGAATGTATTGTTATAAATTGGTCAACGGCGAGAAAATCGTGTTTCCATTTCCTTTTCAAAGGGGATATCTCACCAGGCTTTGTGGTTCAATATGACGAGAGTGATTCTACACCATGTGCTTTTGGTATTTGCTGCCTTTCTCTTGATCTTTGTCCAAGTCTCGGCTCGTTCCGTTCCCTCTGCACTCGGACAGAACTTGGCCGATTCTCTGAACTGGGTTCACCCTTCCAAATCTTCGAACTTTTCCCTTCAAAAGCGCAAAGACGAAGAGCCACTCCTGACATGGGACGACGCTCTTCGGAAGGGAGAGGGTCACATGTGCAACCTCGCACTTACATCCATCCCTGGCAAAACTCTCTGGACACAATCCGACCTGAATATGTACTGGAGGGATGGACCCTACCGTGTTGGAGACACTGGCTTGGCACTGTCGACAGAAAATCTAGGTGACGCCCTAACGAAGCTGGGGTTACCAACAAAGTTTCCGCCAAATCAGGGATTCAACATGATACAGGAGTTTGATTGGTGGCAAAACGATATAGAGCTTCAGGTATCTTTTGTCCCTCATCGCAACGAATTGATACTGATTCCTTTCTGCTTAGAGGACATTTGGCAATTATATCGGCGTCATGAACCCCGTCAATGGTTTTATAATTGCTGAGGAGAGTGTCAGTCCATGGGAGCAAACTAAAGAGCGAGACGAATGGCCACAGCGACAGCCACCATTGACCAAATGGTCCGATGTGACATACCTTGCCTGGGAGCGGAGAGCTCGGAACAACAAGGAGCTGAGAAATTTGAAATATTTCTTCTGATTCCACATTATCAATGAACACACGACCAACATTATCGATCAAGCTCTTGTGCGGACTGGCCAAAGTCTGTCATCCTACCCAGGTGCAGAGTTCTCCATGACTTCAAAAGAAGGAAAAGCCGTTTTGGGGACACCTAACGGAGGAGGAGTAGCTTGGTTTCTCATTGATCATAAGGATCAGCTTGGAGTAAAGGCAGTGGACAAGGTCAATGTCTTCAAAACTAGGGGATCGAATAATGAGGTGTATTATAATGCTATGTTTACAATTAGCCCATACTCTAAAAAAGAAAAAGGGCAAGGGCAAGGGCAAGAGAGATAGTCTGGGTTTGGATGAAAGGCTCCGGGGGGATCATGTTTGATTCGCACTCAATGCAGACCTACGGAACTCATCTGGGCGAATCCGATGGTGCTGAGGGGCTCTTATGCATAAGATATGAATTTGCCAAGGTTCGAGGATAACAAGTCCAATGCCGAGGTTAACAGAGATGTTAAGTAAGATGTTTGTTGATCCTGTAGGAGAATAGCCCTGAAAAACGGGAGTGGAAAATTCAACTGAAGTAGAGTAGGCGAGACGATTCAAATATGACTAAGTGGGGTCCCAATTGAGAAAATCTCCCTTTCTATATAAGCCCCGTCTCTCCTTTTCTCTATTTCCACAGACTTTTACTATCATCTCATCATGGATCCATTTGCAACTTTACCTCCGGAGGTGATTGCGTCGATCCTCGAATCTTGCTCCGATTTCGCTTCCTTGGATGGATTACTGAAAACATCTGCCCGAGCGGACCAGGTGTTCTGCCAATATTACCAGACGATTACTGAACAAATCATGAAAAATTGTCCTATTACCTCCCAGGGACTACAGTACGAATTCCGCAATTTCATACTCCTCAAAACCGGAAAATTTGTTCCCGCAAGCCTACCGAAGCTTCTCGATGGCGCTCGGATGACAACCGTTGTATCAATTTCTCTACCCCCCGTCCACTCTTTTAATGCTGTACGAGAAGCCGTGAGCACTACGGCGAGCATCTATTTTGCTGCCTCTGCTTGCTTAAGCCTTCTTTTAGATCGCCTAGCAGTAGCAGAACCACGGCGCGTGGTCGGCCCTGTCAGCGCTGTTGTTGAATGGATTCTAGGAAGATGGCCCGAGCCCCCAAACGAAATATTCCGAGTTGAGCATCGTCCTCTATCATGGTGTGAAATCTATAGAATACATCGAGTGCTATAGACTCTTACGACATTTCATTATGTTCACCGCGCGGTAAACACTCGGTGGTCCTGGTCCTTAGAAGAGCTGAATTCATTTACGGAACAATACGTTGACAAGTGCTAGGAGATATGGAATCTCGAAGAATTGTAAACCGCCTCGGAGTGCCTTAAAGTTGTTTATCCTAAAGAGACAGCTATCCTCGACCACAATTTCCCCTTCCTAGTGTCTATTCCTTCCGCGAACAGATCGACTAGCCAGGCGCCTTTATCTATACCTAAGCCTCCATCCGACACAAGTCTTAATTCAGGGGGGTTGTCTGTTTGGCACGCGCGTAAGAGAAATATAGCTATACGTTCTCACCGCTTCCTTTGCCAAACCCATCGGTCTACTAAAAATCCTCTTCTGCATGTGGATTTCCGAGCCTTTAGACGGATTGGAATCCCAATTTGGGATGATTTGAGATTACATCGGATCGGGCTGGAACCTGCTCCTAGGGGTTTGCCTTCTCTTAAGGGAGCTGGGCCTCAGGGACTAAACGAAGCAGCGGCGATCTGCAGATACTACACATGGTGGAGCTTAGCAAAGGAGGGGGATATTGACCCCTCTACCAGATTACCGCAAAATAGCCCATTTGTCAAGCCGTGAGAGCTCACTGGTGTAAAAGATGGTGAGCCCGACATCACTGGGCTCTCACTCGCTTATGGGTTATGAGGTGCGGAGAATTCTTTGAACCTCTTCATTAAATATTTCATGTCAAGATAGACCAGCTGGCAAGTGGTCCAGCTTTTACCTTTACTTAGCTCCTGCTTGATTCTACTTTGTGTCGTAAATCCGTCTTATGTTCTGATTTAACTTTCACCTTTTTCTTCTGCCCTACCTATCTCTTTAGCTACCCTCATAGCTATAGCTAAACCAATATCTCACTATCGCTCAAAAAGCGGCAAGGGGCGAGCACTAAAACGGAAAGGGAAAGCCATGCCTTGCGGCCTAAAATCTGGTGCATCGTTATTCAGGTGAATGGGCTGTAGGGACTGAAGACTAGGGCGGCAAGGGGACTTTCCAGGAAGAATTCAAAAACTAGAAACAAAAAGAAAA
>CAJVRC010000866.1:1636412-1658987 GCA_911456345.1 Penicillium egyptiacum | reverse complement strand
CAGTGAGGATTCGCTGGTGGTCACCCACCCAACTACTAACTCACCGGCGTGTGGCTTAAGTACGGCTGAGCGGACGGGAAGCCCTGTTTTCCACACCCTATGGTCGTATGTACCAGGTTACGTGTGGACAAGACTTATAGAATATGATCACTTAGAAAATGAAGATCTATGCTAGTGAGTAGGTTATTGCCTCACTATCTAAGAGCATAAGTCGAGGCAATAGATTCGATATAAGCCGTAATATTTGCGGTTAGGTGTTAGAGAGCTAACCAGTCGGTACTATAAGAGGTATAGATATAGAGTCGACGGAGAGAGTCTAGATCATTCACTAGATCATATAAAGAGAAATGATAGGATAAGATCTAATGGCCGGATTTGAGCTGTTTAAAGTTGTGATAAATGGACCAATTGGAGGGATTGGGTCCTCCGGTATTACAAGCCAAAGGATATGCGTCTTTATCACGATAGCCAGGACTGGTAGGCTCTCTCGATCTTGACTGTCCTCGTGTAGAAACAACATCAATAGAGAGCAGAAATACTGCCCCAAAGGCTGTGATGAGGCTCGCAAAGAAAATTCGCAATTATATCTCCTTGGATACTCCCAGCTCTGCTAGTGACTCCGTTAAACCCAACCTGACCCAATTATCAATCTCCTTCGTCGTAGCCACGGCGATCACTCCCAGAATTCCCAACGAATTCACCCCTGCCTCCTTATTAATCGCGCCTTGTCTTCTGGGTAGCACGATCATCCGCCTCTTAGTAAAAATCACATTATGCGGACAGACCGCCCCAGGCGGTGCATCCGTCGTATTGTCCCCAGCCACCTTCGAAGCCTCCTCCAGCAGATCTTTGTAAGTTCCGAATAACGCAGCGGGAGTCACATGACTCTCAAAGCGTCGATAGAACCACTGAAATGGAACCTTGGTCTCGGGTTCTTCGGGGGAATGCAAAAAGGCAGCAAAACTGTTTGCCGGCAAGGGCATCACCTGTAGATGCTTATGCAGCCGACTATATCCGCCATTCGGGCCGCAATTGAAAACACAACGTAGTCACTCTTCGCAGAGTTCAGCAGTTGCCACGTGTCGTTTAGATCGGATTCGTCAAGCGCCTCATATTGTCGTTTGTATCCATCGAAAGTGAGGAGCATGAGGTGGGGTCGCGCAAAGCAGAACTTGTTCACGATCACTAAGTGGCTATCTAGCGCGCCGAGCTCGAACCCGGTGGTGCTTATGTCGCTGCCTTCTCGCTTTTCGGGCTTTTGGGCGTCGGCATCGGGTTGGGACTCGGCGGTTGTTAGGGTGGGCTTTTTGATGAGAGCAGAAGTGAGGAAAAATTGGAACTCGGTCATTGCGTTAATCGAGATTTGATTGGATTGTGGTCGGGGAAGGGATGGAATACCTTGAGGTCGCCATCAACGTGCTCGATGATTTGTTGTTTATCGTCGTATTGGACGATGCCGGATCGGACGAGATTGTCAAATTTGGAGAGGATGAGGGATTCTTCCATTTTGGGAGTAAATCTCTTGGTTGTGAATTGTGTTAAAGGTAGGTCTATAGTCTATGTGGTTGGAGGTAGGATAGAAACCTGGCCCCAGGGTGAGTTCCAGCTTATTTATAGTATTCTTTACTAGACAAATAATTGCTTGCACTTGCGGAAGGTTGACACCAGTAGAATGCCACATAGCTTTCATTGAAAAATCACTGTAATATATTTTCGAAAGTACGTTTGTAATTATCCAAACGACTAATAGGCCTCTACCAATTTAACAACGTGAAGGCTAACGAGCATCTACTTTAGTTCACTGAACACTATTCAACACACTTCTGGAAAATTCCTGAAATACGTTCACCTTTATCCAACTTTCTTTTCTACTCGTCCTCGACCATAGCCCAAACGAACAAACAGACTAAACGAGGCGCCAGCCTTGAAGGGAAATGTGGGACGTGTTCCATCTAACCTTGGAATCTCTTAAGGTTAGAACCTCCCGCGGTCTCCACAACGCTTAACTATATTGAGAGGAGTCCAAGAACAACCTTGAACTCCTTGTCAAATGCCTAGCCTTAACTCCGCCAAAGGGTTGAGCTTTCCCTGTAGCGGGACTCAATCAATTTATTTTTTCTTTGTGTACTGCTCTATCGCCATAATACGCTATCCTGTGTCATCTTACGCAATAGGCACAGGATAACTAGCAGTTGACTGATACTACAAAGTACGTAGCCGTCCAGTCCCCTCCTTTTTCCTCCTCACAAATTGTCATTATAGCCTTGCGTCCACAGAGAATTTCAAGCACCGTGGGATTTTGTTCAATAAAACCACCACACTGGAATTTTCTCCCTACGTCCTATGGTAAACAATATGGATGCCCAGGCCACTGAACGGGAAAGACGGGATGCAACCGAGGACGAAGTCAAGGCCCTACCCAATGCGGTGGACTCGATCCCTCTCATTGTTTGGATGGCTCTTGTATCTGGTGCATTGGAAAGATTCACGCACTATACCGTCACCGCTCCATGGCGTAAGTGTCTAAACCATCTAACGGGGGATCAATAGATCTTAACTGCCTCCAGAGAACTATATGCAAAATGACCGTGATAGTATTGAAGTCCCGGGAGCTCTGGGTCTTGGTCAAGCAACCGCAACCAACATCTCCAACGCCTTCTTTTTCTTCTCATTTATAGCCCCTCTACCATTCGCTGTTCTCTCAGGCTCACGGATTGGGAAATACAAAACTTTATGCATCTCTTTTATGTTGGTTATGCGTACCTTTCACATGGGAGTTGAAGCTGATTATCGCCAGCCTGAATACGTGTGGGTGTACAGTGCTCTTTGTCACATCACTTCCAGCGGTAACCCAAATTTCCCTCAAGACTTTTGGATTGGCTCTTGCCATGGTCCTGCTGAGTCTGGGAACTGGGGTAATCAAAGCCACTGTCTCCCTCTTTATTAGTGATCAATATACAGTTTTAACTCCACAGTTGGTAGTCACGAAGAAAGGTGAGATAGTCATCGTGGATCACATGTTGACTCTTCAATATATATAAAATGTTTCCTATTGGTATAGGGCACCCCGTTGCAAACATATAGAGCCAGCTGACATGGAAAGGTTCACCAACATTGGGAGTCCCTCTCTGATTGCTTCGACTTATTTGGAGAAAGAGGTTGACTTCTAAGCAGCCTACCTACTGCCCCTGTGTTTCGTCTGGATTCCAATTCCTTTGCTGCTGTTTTGGCAAAGGTCATTTGGTAAGTCACGAGGACTTGCCCTCTGTCATTCAAGCACTCAATCCCATTTCCTGTGTACTGCTCGGTCCGATCATCCAACTGTTTCTCTACCCCGGGCTTCAAAAGTACGGTGTCGCATTCGGATCGATTTCCCGTATAACTTGGTCGTTTATAGCGATAAGCTCGTCAATGGCTTATGCTGCAGGATTGCAAAAGCTGATATATATGCGGCGACCGTGCCATGGGTCTCCACGGAATTGCCATGGCCGACGTCGGCATATTGGGGCTGACGGCTAGGTATTTATGGAGTCTTCTGGTCGATTCAACTACTTAACAAGAATCATCACAAGGTACATAGTGTGAGATACCGGCGGCTTTGATGAAACGCAATAAATTAGTGTGGAAGAGCTGCTACTACGCTCGCGCGTTAGCATCCTCCAGCTCAGACAGGCTGGTCATTGACCGTCCTTTTGAACGCCTCTCTCAGGTATGGTCATGAATTTGGCAAAGCCTTGTGCGTACGGAACGTTGGAAAATTTATATCCATATTGAAAGATAGAAACATGTTGTGCAACCAAATTCACGTGTTTAATAAGCAAAAGCAACGTAACGTACTTTTACCTCAACCATAATGATCTCTGTAGCGGCTATGGAATAGTCTCTTTGAAACCTTCAAGGGAGTTAACCGCGCGCTGTAGCTCTGTTCAAACCCGCCCAGGTTTTGCCTGTGTCACAAGCATATCCATTTCGGTCTGTTTGGTAACCCAATTACCGATTACGTGCCAATCCTTCTCTGGTGAGGCAAGCTCAAAAGTGAAGTGACGGTAGAACTCGGTTATGAATTTGTAAATCTGCATCATAGCGATATTCTTTCCTATGCACATCCGAGGACCGGCGCCAAACTTTCCTAAACATTAGCTGGATGAAACAGGGTCGTTAGTGATCTTGGGCTTACCGAAAACAAGTTTCTTTTCATCTCCTGAATTCTGTCTTCGGGTCCATCCAGCCATCGTTCTGGCCGGAAGGTCTCGACATCTTCTCCGAAGATCTCGGTATTACGATGAATTACCCATGGGTTTATTCCCACGATGGTTCCGCCGGGTATGTGGTATCCATCAATACGGGCACCCTCTGGCGGTGTGACACGCTCGTTGATGAGACCTAAATTTCCATGGATACGCAAGGATTCGTTGATGACGGCTCCTCTGAACAAAAATGTTTAGTGCTTGGACGAGTTTAGGAACCTGGAAACCTACAAATAAGGCAGCTTCGAGGTCTCTGTGTAGGGTATTGCATCCGTCGACCCATAGTGCGTTACTAAGGTGGCGAGCTCAGCACGGAGCTTGTCCTCGACTCGAGGAGACCGAGCAACGTAGTACAAGATCGTTCTGAGAGTAACAGCAAGTACGTCGTGACCCGCCATACTAAGGCAGTTCTTGTCAATAGTTTCCTTTACCAATGATGGCTCACGAGACCTACAGGTTGATGTAAATTGATCCTGTGATATCTCGAATAGAAAGCTTGTCTGGTTGAGCCTTTCGGAGCTCTAGAAAACTGTTTAACATGTCCGGGTTCTCGGTAGGCTTTTCGAGACGTTGCTGAATCACGGTGGTGGTGTACTACAATGGAGTGAATATGTCAACGAGACTTGCACATTCCCTTCGATGAGGAGGCTTCTAACCTTTAGCACCGGATTGAGCTTCTCCGCTCCCCAAAGGGTATCTATTAATCTTCGCACCAGTTGGAGGAAGGGCGCTTGGCCGAGCTATTGAGCTGAATCAGTATTTTACCATAACAGCAGTCTTTATCAGAGTGGTTTACCAATCCAGTTTTGATCAGTACTTTGTCAGAGCCTTCAATAAATCCATTGAAATCTCTGCCGGTATCCAGATATCCGAATTTCTTGGATACATTCAGCTCCCCGAGGCAATCAAACGCGAAAAGATGTACCCATAGGGACATATCCACATTGGTCGGACCATCATCCCGAGTCCGATTTCGCAATTGATTTGTGAACATTTCCACACAAGTATCAATTTTGGATTCTAGGCCCAGTACGGCAGCTTTCGTGTATAGACCACCGATGACCTTTTTAAGCGAAGAGTGGTAGTTAACATCTCGCACTGAAAATAGATTCAGCAGTGGGCTGCCTTCGAACGGGGCTGCTGCTGGCTTATAAAAGTCGGACTGTCCTTGGTCAGTCCATCAAGTTATAACATAGGCACTCGAGCGTCGAGGTGCAAGATTTTCTCACTTTAGGATATGCCTGTCTCGATCCATGTATAATATGGAGCGCCTCGGGGCTTGAGAAGGAGACGTGCTTTGGACCGATTCGGACAACTGGTCCATACTTCTGGTGTACAGATATGTTACGCCGTGGCATGTCATCGTTATAGACAGCCAAGATCTTCCAGAGATTGCAAAAGCTTGCAGAGAACGGTCCGGGGATAGCATTGAGGCCTCCATGATAGCGGGTTCGCAGGAATTGAAAGGCCAAGCAGATTGCACACAGTGCAACCAATCTTAAATACTCGTCCATGTGTAGTTCTTAGTAACTAAGAATGTCATTTAAGACGGGTTAAGTTGAAGGGGCAAAAGCCGCGGCAGCATAATCGCTTGAAATACGCTACTTGCTTACATGAGCTTTGTTATCTGCGTCAATTGTTTTGGGTCGATACCTAAGCGGAAATCTACGGGTGGTACCTGATAAAACATAATTGCAATTCAAATACGGAATGTCTCACTGGTGCTGTTATACCGTACTAGTGGTAAGCGGTTTGCAGGAGCGTCATGCAAATCTGACCTAACCTGAACTGGCTGACGCTGCGAGATGAATACCCTGTTTTATGTCTGCATCTCAAACGGGAACACTGCCTCCCGCTACGACATCTCATACCCCACCCCTGGGGTTGCCTTTTTCATCCACCATTAAACCGAAATAATGATTTCAAAGTATGTGGTAGGCAGAAAGGTTTTTTTCTCGATCCATTCATTTGTCGCATACCGTTCTAATTGGCCGTATTGGTCAAACAGTCGAGCGACTGGCGTGGTTGCAAATTGTACAAGGTGGAATCAATTGTGTTCACAACCGCTTCAGATATTACTCGCAACGAAAGTCCGTGGGTAAGCAAAGTGCTCTAAAATACGCCTACCCGATTGCGGATACCGGTAAATCCGTGGGTGCCCTGTTGCTACCTAGGTACGAATCCCACGTTTTCACATTTACGCCAAAGTTACCAGTCACGACGTGACATCGGGTTTATGTCTTCTCAAACTTCCTGTCAATGGTGCCCGGTAATGACAAATAGCAATGCATTGTACGGAGTAGAGTGTTCGAAGAAGGCGCTAGAGAACGTTCGAAGAAGCAAAGATGATAGGCAACCCGCTCGACAACAATCCACTTGCGGCGGTATCAATGCAGCACCGACCATTCACAGCCGTCATTTCTCAGAATAGTTGAATTTTTATTATAAATTCGGGATACTCTGTCCGAATTTTCTTCAAATGGAAGGTCTCATCCTGGACGCCTAAGGCTTTTCTTCCAGGAAACAGGGGACGCGTCAGCGTCCAACGATTTGCTATGCACGAAGGAATCATCGCAATTATCGTAATTGGCGGAGAAGCAACCAATACAAAATTAGCCAAATTGAATGAAGTAGTTTCAGCCTCAGCGTTGGTTGGCGGTTCGACTTCGAATAGGAGATAGCTGGTCCAAAAAAAAGAATAATCCCATAACTTATGCGAATGAAATTTCAGTCCTAAGTTGTAATTTATGACCCGTAAGTATGGTGTTTCGAGATTTATCACTCGCTTACATTTACCAGCTCTGGGGGCCGCTTACGACCCACGTTACCTGTCCGAGATATTATAAAACCACTTGTATACATCTGACTTGCAATCCCTCATCGTAGAAATAGATTTTGACTTGTACCAATGGCTCAGACTTTACTTGATGAAAGCCCCGAATTTCAATTCGGGGTTTCTCAATTCGCCTCGAATGGCCTTTCCAAATTATCGGCGGACCTTGAACCTCGAGAACATGACACAAGAATCACTCGCTACCCTTATTACCCCGTTGAGCTTTCAATTTGGCAACGAGTGAATTCAGAGCTCGACAGCTTTGAGAGCGTCCACCATCGCTTCTGGTGGAGTCGTCACACCGGAAAAGCTCTTGCGGTTCTGCTATGCAACGCCCGATACCCAGCAGACTTGCAGTATTGGAACCTGAAATTTTTTGCTGAAGCCGTGGCTCCTCATCTTGGTGTTTCTCCGGAAATCTTGGGGAGTGGTACGCCGATATGGCCGAGCTTCATGACTGATGATGGGACTCCTGTCGAGCTAAGCTGGGACTGGGGCACAAAGGATGCACCGCCGATTGTACGATACTCGGTGGAGCCGATCGGGCTGCATGCGGGCACCTCAGTTGACCCCGGAAACCTGACTGCTGGACCAGCCTTTCAAGAGCGGCTGGCCCGCTCACTGCCGACTCTGAGATTGGAGTGGTTCCATCATTTCAAAGACTTCTTCAACATACCCAACGTCAAAGAAGGCGAGTTTTACGAGGATACAAGAGACCATAACTCTAGTATCTTCTACGGTTTTGACTGCTCAGAAACCGAAATTACACCAAAGGTGTACTTCTTCCCTAAGTTGAGAGCAAAAGCATCCGGTCAATCAAATCTAGATGTGCTCTTCCAAGCCATGCGCACGGCTCCTCACGTCACTGATAGAAACTTCGAGGCCGGTGACATCTTTCACGCCTTCTGCTCTAGTGTGGGCAGCAAACAGCTAGAACACGAGATGCTAGCTATTGATCTTATTGACCCGCTGCAGTCGAGGCTTAAGATCTATTTCCGATCCCGCGAGACAACTTTCCAGTCAGTCATAAACGTCATGACACTTGAAGGTCGGATCCGAAACCCTAAGCTGTACGAAGGCCTGGTAGACCTCCACAGACTCTGGACCGCGCTATTTGGAGTATACGCAGTGGATCAGACTCTGCGCGAAGTTGAGCATCGCACCTCAGGAATACTCTACAACGTCGAGTTCAGGCTTGGCGAGGCATTGCCTGTGGCTAAGATATATCTACCGGTTCGGCATTACTCTACAAGCGATGAGGCTGTGATCCGTGGATTGAACGACTACTTTCAAGGCCAGCAAAAGGGCAAGTACATGCCCGACTACATCAGGGCCATGAGTACACTGTTGTGAGTTTTCCTATGCTATTTTATTTCTAGTCATTCGTTGGGGAAATTCTACTAAGATCTTCTCGCAGTACTCCAAAGTCAATGCGAGAAAATTCAGGTGTGCAGACTTATGTTGGGTGTGCGATTCGGCCAGATGGCACACTGAGAGTGGTTTCCTATTTCAAGCCACAAGCACCAGTACACTTGTTCGAATCTGAGGGCGGTTCATAGCCACCAGTTGACTCTTCCATCATGGATCCAAGTTTAGAGCAACAATTTGTTTACGTTCTGCACTATTAAGCTATAGGCTGCGTGCGCGCGTGTATGTTTGTGCTGAGCTTTCTGCTGTGTTTATTTGTCAAGGCCTTTGAATAATTGGAGGAGTGGGACATTACGGTAGAATACATCTGTCTGAAGGATTGTATTTAGAACCCTTTTAGTCCAATCTGTTTAGTCTAGCCTGCACATGTGCTTCAAATGTTTGTAGACGTGTTTATAGAGGAGCTGGTAACACCAGGCATCTGAAGATATACGAATATTACCTAGGTACCGGTCTTTCATGGTTTTTGAGTTCCCCTTTCCGTCCGATAACATTGAATACAGTTTATATTCTAGATACCGCTAACTGATACCGCTAACCCGTAGAGGTTAATTACGCTTTGCCCTAATCTACTCCACTATAAAGCCGAAGGAAGGTGTGGGTGGGCCCGGCCCAGGGAGTGGAGTGGCAGCCTGGCAGCCTGAAAACTAGGTATGGCAGGTTAAACGAGGCCCAAACCGCATGCATGTCAGATACATAGATATGTAATGTGATGTGGCATGCATATATACCTGCCGCACCGAAACGACCCGAATGCATGTCAGCCTTGTAAGCTGATATGCATGCACATGTATGTGTGTGATGTGATGTATCATGCATACGTGCTGAACTAAAACGACCTCGCTACTTGCACACCACTGCATATTTACAGCGATCCCGTTACGACCAGCATTCTGGTAAGACATACGTGTACGATGTCCACCTGGGCACTCCTATTACTCCGGGCACAAAGAAGCGGTGTACTCGCGTGGTTCTTGTAGGGCAAGCCACATTGCACTCCTTCTACGTAATCTCCCGGGCCTGGTATTACTGTGTCGATTCTATATTGATGTTACAAAGAGCTCATAGTGCGCGCAGCTTTTACCTCTATTCCGTTACAACGCCCAGAACTGCGGGCTCCCGACATCGTCACTATGAATCACTCCGATATTGTTCTAAGGGAGTGGAAGTTCCTGGAGGCTCTGATCTGCGGAAAAGACTCGGCCAAAATTGTACTTACAGGACGCACGCTGAGTATCCCAGATGTCATAGCTGTCGCACGGTTTGTTGGCCTCCTGATCGTGTATCCGACACTTCAGTATACGTTGGTCTAATTAAAAGTTGTAGTTACAACGTGCTATCAGATATTGATCTGTCTGCTATCAATGCTATGGAAAAGAGCCTTAGCATGCTCGAAAAGAGACTTATCTCTGGGGATGTTATATACGGTGCGCACTTACTGGTAGTGACTATCAATGCCCCGAACTGACTTATTGTGGCCACAGGGGTGAATACCGGGTTTGGAGGCTCTGCCGACATCCGAACCAAGAAACACGTTGAATTGCAGCGGGCACTCATCAGAGAGCTTCACTATGGTATTCTCCCAACAGGGGAAAGAGATCACCGTCCTTTGCAACTGGAAGAGGGTTTAGCCAAGCACCGTCATGATCTATCCCTCGAATCTGGCCTTGAGTCCACATACCTGCCTTGGTCATGGGCTCGGGCGTCAATACTCATACGTATCAACTCTTTGATTTCTGGATGCTCGGCCGTCAGGCCTGTTATTGTCCAGCGGATGCAGGACTTGTTAAAACACGACATCATCCCAATGATTCCCCTACGTGGTAGCATCTCCTCCTCTGGTGATCTGAGCCCCTTGTCATATATCTGTGGAGCCATCCAAGGTAAATCTACAATCCGGGTGCTCTCCAGAGATAATCAACATGTCTATGCGGATAGCGCTTTTGAGAAGGCTGGACTAGAGCCGTTGGTTATACAAGCCAAAGAAGGACTTGCGGTGACAAACGGCACGACCGTGTCGGCTGCAGTGGCTGCCCTGGCTCTTCATGACACCCACAGCTTAGCTCTTATCGCTCAGGTTCTTACTGCCATGAGTGTTGAGGCTCTGACTGGTACGTCAGAGAGCTTTCATCCATTCTTCGCTGAAGTACGGCCACATCCTGGTCAGGTGAGTGTCCCAAATTCCATTCCTTCCGGAACCTTGCTAAAAGTCTGTGGAAGGTGGAATCTGCCCGGAATATCCTGAATTTCTTATCAGGCTCTAAGTTCACTAAAGTGAACGACGGAGCTCACTCCTCTCTTCGCCAGGATAGATACTCAATCCGGACCGCACCACAATGGCTTGGTCCCATCCTGGAAGACCTTAGCCTAGCCCACCAGCAAGTGTTTATCGAATGCAACTCTGCAACAGACAACCCGCTGGTGACACCAGAGGGCGAATTTATACACGGTGGGAATTTCCAAGCCAAGTCCGTGACATCCGCCATGGAGAAAGCACGACAGGGTATTCAGGGGATCGGCCGCATGCTCTTTTCTCAGTGCACTGAAATCATCAATCCGGCAACGAACCGAGGCCTTCCTCCGAACCTGGTAGCAGAAGACCCCGGCATATCTCTGATATTCAAGGGATTCGATCTCAACATTGCTTCATTGACCGCCGAGCTGGGTTTCCTTGCCAACCCGGTCAACCACGTTCAAACAGCCGAGATGGGAAACCAGTCCCTGAACTCGCTGGCTCTAATATCGGCCCGATACACCCACACCGCCAACGAGGTTCTATCGCAACTCATGGCAGCACACTTGATCGCAGTCTGCCAAGCCCTCGACCTACGCGCCATGCACGCTCAATTCCTGGAAGTTTATCATCCTGAGTTCGTCCAATTGGTCCACGCACATTACGCTGAAGAGACGATACCGTCGGATATCATCCCGAAGATACCGAATCCCATCGAGGTCTCAGCGAATCTTCTGAACGGTTTGGCGGACCCTCAACTCAAGCCAGTCGAGCCCAAAGCCGTCCAAACCCTCTCGGAGCTACTCTGGACGCAACTGCTCGCGGCCTTCGATACGACCACTAGTATGGACGCCGAGCAGCGGTTCCCAGTCATGGCAAAGTCGCTGCGGTCCGTACTTCTGGACCATGTGAGTTTCAACACGGCAGCCGACTTCACCCCTCGTCTCCAAAGCTTTACCGAGGCCCTCAGCGCCTCCTTGAACGATGCGTGGTGCGCGAATAGGGACGCATACCTGGTTCATGGCGATGCTACCGGCTTGCTCGGGAAGGCGTCAAAAGCTATGTATGGGTTTCTGCGGGGGTCGCTGGGGGTGCCTCTGCTGGCGACGCGGAATTTATCGACTCCCACGGCGGGTGCGATGAACGGTGAGTCGGGGGCGCATGGCGGTGCGGAGGCACCGACTGTGGGTTCGTATACGGGGGCTGTTTATCGTGCGTTGAGGGACGGGACGCTTGCAAAGGTTGCCGTGGATGTTCTTAGAGACTCTGTAAAGACCGAGGTCTAGATGGACTCGGAGTAGATGGCAGATCGGTCATAGCCAAATCGGAGAATGTGGTATAAATCAATTCGAGTTCAGTCTATGAAAGGTGCAGCCTGATTTATCCTCTTTCTCTTTATAGATTCCAAAAAACGTATATTTATCATTATCATCCATTCATCATCTCTCACTAGCTTACTATTATTAAGATAGTAAAATTTCCTCTATATACTCTCTTTAAGTTTGTTAAAATTTAATAAATAGTTTATCCTGGAATGTCTCCTAATAGATTGAACTGACTTTAAATATAGCCCTAGGTAGTATATTATTTTCTTGATTTATTGATAGTTTAACTAATCAAAGATCACTACTGCGTAATTATCTCCTAAATAGCTTCTAGAATATCATTTTCAGTCCAGATAGTACGCGTTAAGATGTTGGCAGTGGGGCTGAAAATAGTTTCTCGTCAAATCGATATTGAGAAAGGCCATATCTATGGTTTTTGGCCGACCACGACCACCCTGTCGAATGCGTACATAGCGCCTTTGCGCGACTCTACTGAAGCTTTTTCCATCATTGAAATGTTCGATGACTTCTCCAGGTTAGATGATCTCAGCCTGTCAGCAAGCATCTCGTGTATAGGCAAATTGCACCAGTGCATCGCAATGCCCGTATGGCCCTTTTGTTCATGCCAGTCCGTCGTGATATCTAGGAAACTCTCATTTCCGAAGCTTTCTGGTAGCCCCTTGACCCACTTCGGGAAGAGTCGTGTCTCTTTTGGCATGGTTTGCTCCCAAAGTTCTACGAGACAATCCGTAGATACACTTGGCGAGGGGGTTTTGATACGGAAGGATGGAACATCGACCTCGCACCACTGTAAATATCCGCCAGGCTCTGGACGTCGGAAAGTGATGTGTCAGTCCTGAACTGTGGCATCTCGATCGCAGAGGGGAAACTCCCTCAATAACCTTTTCAGTCTCTGCAGTATAGGTGTCGCGTCGTCTTCGATAACGAAGGCGAAATGGCGTAGATTTACAATTTCAAAGGCTCCGACGAGATAGTCTGGTACATCTGTCAATACATTCCATTGTCTTAGGGTCAGGTTTTCTGGAAGCCACTCCCTAGGTCCAACTTGCGTAATGTCGACATCTATGCCAACGAGCTCCGTGTATGGATCGAGTTGCGGCAATAGATCTAGTAGCCATATTCTGAAAAATGTTAAAGCTGGCTCCGTATTGTTATGATGCAGGCTTATATACCCAGTTCCTGTGCCAACATCTGCAATCTTTAAAGACTTTTGATTTCGCGAGATCTTAGGATGCAGGCTGTATCCAAACATATCTTTCAAGATGTAGTGCTGAAGATTGAGACTTTGTTCATGATTAACCATGCCCTTTAATTTTGAAGGAGGTACTGAACAAACCGATTGAAGTCGACATAATCTCGAGAAAGAGGATATTCCTCGAGGGCATTATTGACTTCTGACATTCTTGAACTAAGATGGAGACGTGACTTGCAAACGACGGCTCTTCAGAATATGGCCACAAACAATACTAAATGCTTCTTCCAATCATCCATATAACGTGTCACCCAACTTGGTGGAAGGGCGGTAAGTGGCAAGCATTGCCAAATCCAGTCATTCCCGGGTGGCCTCAATTTCCAAGGTTGCAGGTATAAATCTCGGAAGGCGACAGGACTCGCTAACCTTGGAAGCACATAGCGAGGTCGGCGTCTTGAAAAGAAAAACCAACAGTGACAGGGTGGTTGGTCGGTGATACGGTATTTACCTTTTCTGGTACCACCGACCAATCCAGCCTGTTTCGCATACAATACACTTGAAATTGGACCAAATGCCCATTATTTAGAAAACTTATAGATTAATGTAACGTCAGCCTTCAGCCGCATCATGGCCCACGAGAATGGGGGGCCGAGTCGCACTCGGAATGCGCGGGTGAATGTATACCCACCAAAATATGCATGGCACTTTAGTCTTCGTACGACTTCGCTTACGAAGCGAGCAGTGAAGTGAGGCCTAGACCCTATCCTATCAGCCCATGGGTTTCAGGGCTGGCCCATTGCTTGCTCATCTTTAGCCCGTATGGCGCCAAATATACATAATATTTGCTGAGATACAATAATAAAATACAGCTAGATTAAACAGACAAATGGGACGGCCCGTAAACCCAATGGGCCGGCCCGGGTGGGTGGGGGGGGGCTGACAATTTCTAGCCCATGCCCGCCAATGGGCTTTTGCAGGTCTACAGCGACTGCGTAAGCTTTGAGTGGAGACGGATGGATTTAAAACCAGGCGGTGAATGCCAAGACGGCCAAGCATCTCTTAACCCCCTGGCATGCATACGGAGTACTTCAAAGTGGGGCGAATAGCGGGTGGTAAGATATGACAATACAAAACCGAAAGATTATGGTGAATAATAATGAAGCGTCGTTTGTACAATACAATACAAGGCCTGCCACAGACAGGATTGAGCCTCGCTGATGTTGCTTCTTTGGGGTATACCTTGCGATTGGGAGCAAACCGAAGTGAATGAAGTCGAGTCGCAAGGACCAATGATAAGGGAATAGAGAATAGGCAACCAAGGAAGTGAGCCTATGGTTTTGGTTCTCCCCTATCCGAAAAAGCAACCTGGTGACGCCTGAGGACACATAGAGCAACAAAGATAGCATATACTATCAAGAAGGATTCGCGGCTCTACCATCAAGATAGTGGATATGATTTCCTCGCATTATGAACCTTGACGACGCCAACTCTATTTCGGGCCCACGGAACTATGTATCAAAGAATCTTACGTGACAAAATTGCAAGAATACCCCAAAAAGAAATATCTATGATGCTTGGGTGGCGCGTCATGCTTTTACGTACTCCTACACAACCGTCCATCGCCATCTTGCGTCCAAGCTTCACTGCCCACCGCAGTATTAGCAAAGAAGAGGTCTTTGGGATCATACATCTTCTTGATACTGCGTAACCTGTCGTAGTTGGCACCGTAGAAGGCACTCTGCCAGTGGTCCTGCTGGAGGTTCGCTTCGTTCAGATATGCACCGCTATCGGGCGCAACCGCTGTCAGCGCAGGTATCGTAACCTGGTTGAGGTAATCATCGCCGGCCATGTTGTTGCTCAATGACACCTTGAAGTCCCACGGCGCGAAAGCCAGGATGGTTAAAATGCTGTCGCGCCACGCTGGCAACACGGAGTTGGAGGACGGGTCGTTGCCCGCAACGGAATGTGGCGCGTATAGTGCGATGCCTCCCGTCTGGTAGTCGCCGCCAGGTTGCACGCTGAGCTTCAGCGCGTCAACGAAATCCAGGTTCGATGTGACGTTCTCGAGTACCTTTCGTGGGATCAGTCGTCCGCCAATAGAGACGTCGACTATGTTGATAAGCGGGAGACCATAGGGCATGGGGCCCAAATAGTGGGCGAAATGCTCCAAATATGTGGGAAATGAAGTTATTGAGGTGGTTATGGGTACGCCTAGGTCGTTGATCTTGGCAAGAAACGGCTGTAGCAGATCCTTCACCTCATCTTCACTCTTGCCTGGCGCGGTCAGAGGAATGACTACAAAGCTTGTATTGGAGGTAGAGAAGAGAGCTGTGCTTCCAGAGTCCACCATATCGGGGACCCAATTAAAGAACTCTTCAACCCCTTTCCAGAACTTCTCGTCCGTCGTGCCAGTCTTGTTGATTTCGAGATATGCACCCCCGACGATGCCGTCCTTGAAAGCTTTCACAGTAACCGAAATGACAACACCGTACGTGCCGCCGCCACCTCCACTAAGAGCCCAATAGAGATCTTTGTTTTCGGTGGGTGACGCGATGAGGTGCTTTCCAGTAGCGGTGACCACTTCCCATTCGAGAACCTGGTCTGCACCCATCCCATACGTGGAGCTCAGGGGGGAATGACCACCCCCCTGAATAAATCCACCAGACAGGCCAACAGTGGCACATGAGCCCCCTATAATGCGGAGACCATGAGATGCCGCTGCTGCATAGGCTTCGAAGGCTTGAACTCCGGCTGCAGAGTCTCAGTATATCACTCAAAAGGATAGAAGTAGGTTGGCGGCTCATGCTACTCACCTCCCATCTTCATTGCAGGTCCAGTATACTCCGTGCTGGAATAATTAAGGAATCCCACATACTTCATGTTGTGAGTCCAAAGACTCAGGGACCCCTTTCCAGTAGACTTTCCAAGGTAACTGAAAATGATTAGCTCAAACTTCAGTTGTATATATAATATATAATTGAAGTAAACTAACTCATGTCCAGTATTCTTGATAACAACACGGACACTGTGTTTCTGTGCAAACCGCAGTGCTTGTGAAACATCGTCGGCAGAACTTATGTTGACCGCATAATCGACGTAATTGCCGAGAGTACATGCCTTGGACGGAGATGTGAATGGGTCACAACTCCGATTCTGCCAGTAAGGTGACATGATCTCAGATGGATGGGGATATCTGGTCTAGGATCAGCTAAGATCTTGTTCAACAGACTCAATTCCAATCTTGAGACACTGAACGGTTACCACCGCGTGATAGTCACGTACTGAGTTTGAGGCAGCGACCACACTTCTGCTAGAGAATTGCATGCTTCCTCGTCATAATATGGCTCGTGGCACACTGATGCGAGGGGAGTTGTTTTAATTAGTCTTCCCTGTATGGTGTGATTTAGTTGGGACCATGCTTTGAGGTCTGGCCAACATTTATCTCCTGGGATGCAAAGACAAGTGGACGCTGAATTCGTTGAACTCTGTGCCACTGCTAAAGGAGACAGGAGCAGCGAAGATACGAACAGGAGACGACTTTCAATAGACGAAAACATTCTGCGATTGCTGAAATGCAACAGAGATACACAGGCAATGAAAAAAGTAGCTAAAGCACAGTGATAATGGCACTTTCACGTACGATCAATCTCCCTATTAATACTCTACTATTTCTGTTCCAGACCTGCTTTCGTGGGTCCTTTCCGTAATCCCAGAATCAAGGGCATTCTTAGAACCGGGCGCAAGCATTGTGGCCCCCAAATCGAAGCTGAATTTGGAAGTCTTTGCCAGGAGAAATACAGAATAGTGGAGGATGTCTAGGCTTACTTTACGAGAACTGCGATGAGGCTGATTGGTTCAGTATTTGGCATTCAGGTACACGGGATCGAAACACCTAGTATCCTTACCCAGGGGGCAATGTCTGTTATCGCTGAGTGGACAGATACCTATTATTAGGCATAAAGAGGAACTTCGCTGCCTCCATTCCGTTGGCCCAGATCTGCACGTGATGCCCACGCGTACCACGCAGCCTCCAAATCGTTGACCCCTGCATATGAGACTTCCGTTGGGGGCCGTAACACTCAAGCGCTCACCGAACAGACTAGGGATGGGGTGGCTGATTACGAAGAGCGCTCTCTATAATTGCTTATTCCATTTAATCTTAATTTTGATTAATTTTAGAATTTTAGAATTATTTGATGGAAATATACAATAGAAGATAATAACCGAATTACGCTTCTGTCACTCCCACGATACGTCGTACTTTCTACCCCCTAACTCCCTGCACCACACATTCAAATGGTACAGCCACGCTGGAATGCAAGCACAGATGTAGTTACGTGCAGACTTACCCCTCCAGAAATTCTGAGCTTGAGGTTGCTCTCCTTTCCCCATGTGACTTCACTACAATTGTAAAGGGAAATAGGAACAAAGAAGTTAGAAGTCAGGTGACAGGATTAGCTTCTTTCAAGTTCTTTTTATTATAAATACTACCATTTGGAAGAGGATCCGGAGCCTTCCCCCTTCCAAGCTTTCTTTACAATAAGACTTCTAAGGTTGAACCTCACTCTCATCCCACTGCACCCCAACCAATCATTCCACTGCCCACAGAACCCATCTGCCATGTCTTCCGCAGACCTTCTCATCACCGGTGCTACCGGCTTCATTGGCTTCAAAGTTCTCCTCGGAGCCCTCCAGGCCGGGTACACGGTCCGAGCCGCTATCCGGTCCTCCGAGAAAGCCAAAACACTTGCCTCCCACCCCAAGATAACTGCTTCTGGGAAGGCGGACAAGCTCTCATTCGTTGAGGTTCCTGACATCACCCGCGATGGCGCTTACGATGAGGCTATCAAAGACGTTACCTATGTCATTCACCTGGCCTCACCTCTCCCTTCGCCATTCCTGGACCCACAGACCGGCATCTACGAGCCAACAATCAAGAGTGTGAGCACCCTACTTGTATCCGCATCCAAGGAGCCATCAGTGAAGAAGGTTGTCATCACATCTTCGGTCTTCGCAAATACACCCTTCCCTCCCGACGCAAGCCAGGAAGTCACGGCTGAGACCAGACTGCCTGACCTGACGGGACCTTTTGACTCGATGCTCCCCGCATACCGTGCCGGCAAGATCGCAGCACTGAACTTCACCGAGAAGGTCATCAAGGAGAAGGAGCCTTCCTTCACCGTTATCAACGTCTTCCCCGGTTTCGTTTTCGGTCGGGATGACAGAGCTCTAGAAGTCAAGGACCTCTATGCTGGAACCAATCGCATCCTTCTAGCAGCCATCACTGGGCAGTCTGCTCCTAGCCCAATGCCAGCAGGCGCCACCCATGTGGATGATGCCGCCAAGGTACATCTAGAAGCATTGAAAGAAGGCATTACGGGGAACTTCGGCGTCACGAAGGCCCACGACTTCAACGACGCTTGGAAAGCCGTTGAGAAACACTTCCCCAAGGCTGTTGCGGACGGCACATTCACGCAGGGAAATCAACCAACCGTGCCCGTCAGTTGGAATGCTCATCAGACCGAGATTGATCTCAAGTTCAATTTCAAGACGTATGAGGACATGGTTGTTGACGTTGCTGGCCAGTATCTTGAGCTGTCTGGCAAGAAGGAGACTTGAATCTTAGTTTCTCCCATTAGATTAGGCTGAAGGCACTCAATTGAATTTCCTCTAATTCTAATCCAAGTCAATGAAACTGACGTAGGTAGTGTATTAGCTTGGTGCTCTATATATCAAATTGTTCCTCAGGGTTGATGTCCTTCGTCGAGTATGACAAACGGATCCTAGGCGTCTTTTCTTTAAACATCTACGCAAGTACAGTACTCAATTGTATACTCGAAGTGATTTCTATAATCTTTCTCACGTATTGGCTGCTAGAAAATAGTATGACTTGAAAAAATAATTCATTCATAAGGCATATGTCATAAGAGCACGAAATACACCGCTGAGTCGGTCCAAGCAAAGAGAAATTTACTTCCTCTTCGTCAAAACCATGTCCATCTCGGTCTGTCTCGTGAGCCAACCGCCAGAGACAGTCCAATCCTTGTCTGGATTCTCCAATGCGATGTCAAAGTTTCGGTAAAGCTCAACAATGATCTTGGTCAGCTGCATCATGGCGAGGTTCTTGCCGATGCAGTTTCTCGCTCCAGCTCCAAACTATTCACTATTAGCTTTGACAAAATCTCTAACTATGTATGGATCAAGTGGATGACGCACCGTGAACATGTTTGTTCTCATCCTCGACACATCTTTGGGGTCGCTGTCGATCCATCTCTCCGGCCGGAACTCATGTGCGTCCTGGCCGAATATTCCCTTGTCGCGGTTGACCACCCAGCAGTTTACACCGATGATGGTGCCCTCGGGAATATACTGTCCGTGTAGGGTGACGCCGCCCGTTGGACAGCGGCGTTCGAGAATCAAGCCGGTGCTTGGGTGGATCCGGAGAGCTTCGTTTGTGACAGCTAGTCTGGTCGATTGATAAACGGTCAGCTTCAACGGTATGTTTCAGAGAGGCAATAGTGACAATAGGGGAAGAGACGACGGGCTTGCTTACAAGTAGCTCAACGGTGTGATCTCGGTGTACTTGGCCGGATTAGACAGTTTGCCTGCGGTTTCTGCGTCGTCAATCTCCTGCTGCAGCTTCTTCTGCATGGCGGGATTCTTGGCAAGATAGTAGACCACGGCCCGAAGCGTGATGGCGACAACATCGTGGGCAGTTACCCTGTATGAAATATTAGAAAAATGCGTAGTCCTGCGCACCCCGTGTGTCTAACATACACGTTGATATACGCTGCTGCGATGACATCTCTGATGGTAAACTTCTCAGGGACAGACTTGTGCAAGGTCAAGAAAAGGTTCAACATGTCGGCTGACTCGGTCGGGTTCGCCTCGCGTTTTTGAACGAGTTCCAGAGCAAACTATTGTTCACGGATCAACAACTAGCCAATTGGAGAGTTTCCGTGAATACTTACATTGAACAGCGGGTTCTCCTTTCTTGTTCCGGTTGCGAGAGCCTTGACTTTAGCCCAGGCTCTTTCGATTGTGGTAATCTGACCCCACTAGATGGTATCCATTTGGGTCAGTGTGAATTGCAAATGGGAGGGGAAAGGTTTAGGTTCAGGTTCAGGGAGCGCATACCATGGCGAAATACATCATCTGATCATGGTCCAAATGACAGATTCCGTCAACATCGGTGCCTGACTCCATGAAGCCTAGCATCTTAGAGAAGTTGACAGCCCCTAGAGAGTCGAAGGCGTAGTACTGGAGCCAAGCGGCAAGATCTACAGGCGCCGACGCCTTGGTGCCGATGATTTCATTCATCTTGGAGATAAAGAGCTTGGTGCAGTCATCGAGATGGAATTCAAGACCCAAAACAGCCGTGGTTGTGTATAAGGACCCCATTGTGCGTTTTAATGCCGCATGGTACTCAGCATCCTGGGTCGAAAAAACATTGTGCAGGTCTGTGCCTTCGTAACTCGGCTGCAATATTCCGTATATACCGGACTTAATTCAAGATATCTGTTAGTATCTGGACTGGGGAAATGGGCGAATTAGAAGGAGTAGTCAGTATGAAATTACCTTAGTGAAGCCACTCTTGGATCGATGGACAACTTGTATGGACTCTGCGCTCGAGGCAGATATGTGGTTGGGCCCAATTCTAACCAGCGGGCCATACTTTTCATGAAGTTGAGTATTAACAAATGGCATTTTCTCTCGGCGGACTGTGTCCCATTTCCAGAGGCTAGTGAAACTGGCCAGGAAAGGGCCAGGAATCTTGTTGAGCCCATGGAAATAACGAGTGCGAATCAAGTAAACGAGGAACAAAGTTAGGCCCGTCGCAATGTAATCCACGATGAGGGAACGGCCACCGGGAAAGAGAGCTTGTTGTATCGATTCAAACATGTTTGACATGGTGAGGCAGTAGGTTGAGATTCGTAGTTTCTTGGTAAGTTCTTGGTAGGTTCAAAGATGCTTGGAGAAATATCAACCCGGAGTAGACCGTTGTTAGATACAGTACTTCCGGAAACCGGTGTCACCACTTATACTCTGCGACTCTTTCTCGCGCCCTAATGCGGAAAAAGAAAAAGATAAAGATAAAGACAAAAAAAAGGGAAAAAGGAAAAAACCAAGCTTCACTACGTTCGATAAATACACTAGGCAAATCTGACATGCAGCGAACTTTCAGTATGTTACCTACATATGTATACAACATGATTTGGTGGTACTGTATCTGTAAAAGACTGTATAGTAATTTTCAGTTTGTAGGAAATCCGTATACGCTAGTACTGAGGGAACCAGTTGTAATGATTGCTTGATTGAAGGAACTATCTTAGAGACTGCTCTTGAAGTGTCTCTAGAGCTCTGGGTCTAAAGTCTTTCTGAAACATGAGTATTCCCCCAGTTGATCCGGTATACCACACAAAATAGGCGGTGAATTGGGTGGCCACTGAATCACCTAATTTCTAGTAGTAAAGTACTACTTCTCAAATTGACAGTAATCTCTGTGGTGGTATAACACATGACTACATAACTGGCCGTCCGCGCATGTTCCATAATTAGTTACTGTAGTGGGCCATATCTTGGTAGTATAAGAGAGAAATTGTTTATCCGCTGGTATGACATGGAATATCAGGGACGTCCTGATAACAGACACATTCGCAAGGACTCAGGTTTACTAAAGAAGCCAATCCTGTTATTCTAATAACAAAAGCGTAAGAGCTCTATCGTACTTGAGAATAGTGATGAGCGATATAGTTAGTCGAATGAGGGAGATACAGGCCCCTCGGAAGCGACAAATCACTAAAAGAGAGATTCCTAAGATCGGAGACTCTGGTATACTTAGTACAAAAGATGCCAATCAATCAATAAAGACTAGGAGAGAGAAAGAAGCTATACAAGAGAAGAAGAGGTTGGATAAACAGTGGACACAATTGTACGGCTAACCGCCACCCAAGTCGCCTACCGGGGAGAGTTCCATATTGTCAGATACAGTGGTGGCAGCGCGGCAGGGAGGGGAGTCTTTTTGGATAGATACTCAGGGTGAAAAGCAGTAGTTAATATGAATGGCTTCAAAATTGGGTTTCCGGTGTGGTGCACCCCATCCCGAAGGCGGGGGCACTGGAAGGCACGGCTACATGCTATGCGAAAAAAATTAGTACGGGAGGAGGGGAAGGACACGTCAGCGGTTCAGGGCGTGCAGGATATTCAGGTGTAGAATAGTGGTGTTCAGGGCATTCAGGTGAATGGGCTGAAGGGACTGAAGAGTAGGGCGGCAAGAGAAACGAAAGCTGACAAAA